>VYZU01018508.1:5717-74862 GCA_013401355.1 Ceyx cyanopectus | reverse complement strand
TGTGTTTGCCCACCAGAAATGCAGAAGGCTGTTGCTTAATTCTTCAGAGATAGCTCTGTCAAACTTGCTATGCTATCAGCAAGTTTATTGCTTTGCATTTTCATTTTGTTTGAATTTGTTCACAGTCCTGTAGTGTTCTGACTTCTTGACTCCTGTGCCTCTGTGAGCTCTTGTAGGTCAGGTAAACCTGCTGCTCCAGGCAGGCTGCAGCACCTGCATAGATCAGCTACAGCAACTCACTCACTCACCAATTAGTTTTGCATTTGTATTTTATCTGGAACATGCTCTGCTCTAGGCCCACAGAGAGCCACCACACGTGCTTTGCAATAAATTGAACGTGATGTTTGCTCCCAGTTGTAGAAAACAACCCGTGAAACAACAGATGGGATGTCTCAGAGATAAGGTCCCATTCGATGCCAATAAAGGATCCTAAAAGCAGCTCTTCAGTTTATCATGATAAAAAGTTTGATATAAAAATTCTTCGTACTGGCTAGTGCTCCATGTCTCTTGACTACAAAGAAAATGCCAGTACAGAAATTTTTGGGGTAGTTTCACATGACAGTCTAAGAACCTAATGGTTGTGATTGATGGTCAGATGATCATTTTGAATTAACACAGAAACCAAGTATGTTTAGTATTCACCTCCTTTTTGCCTTCCATTTGATTGAAAATTGTGACTTAGCTTCACAGGCCCCAACTAAAAACTTTTAAACTAATAACTTTTAAGACAAAAAGGTTGAACTGATAGCAAGGACATGTGGTACCTCATTAATAGTGCTTCCCAAACTATGGGCCTGGAAATAACATATCTATTTTAAAAAGGCTGCCTGGGCTTACTGGAGGGATTACATAATTCCTTCATTACCATGGTAAGCCAGTTAAAGCAATAATTAAAAATAGAATTTCCAGGTCCTTAAAGCTAATATACCTATAGAAAAATTTCCAGTGAAAATAAGACTTATAAAACCTTATCAATATATCACAAATCCAAAAGGAATCAAGAATCCAGAAGAGTTGTTACAGGGAAATAATCTAAGCCTTTAATAGACTGCTTTGCAATGAGTCTTCTAGTCTCTTAAAGGCCTGTGAATTGAAAGTTACCTTCCCTGAGTTAGAACGACATTAAAAAGCCTTCCAGTATATTTAAAATAGTTAAGCAATCAGGTGGAGAATTTTCAGATAATACACAATGAGTTGAACTCTGAAGTCCACAATTCCAGCATAGAAAAGGGGCGCATGGGGGGAGAAGCAAAGCAAAAGCAAGCTGTGTAAAAAATACATATAATAATGTAAATTAAAAATATTTTTTAAGCCAGACTCTTCTGCCCAGCCTGAGGAAAATATCCTTCGTTAATAAAGAAGATATATTTGGTTTGATCATCCCCATATGTATAATAACCTCCTCCCCTGCAGAACTTGTTAGAAAGAGCAGAAATGATGCTCTGCTCAATAGAAAAATAAGCTGAAAAAAGTCCTTTATCTCAATCACAAGGTAACAATTTTAATAATGGACATTTCATGCAAAGAAGTGAATAAATATGAATATCCACATAAAACTGCTCTACTGGAAGCAATTGTAAAAAAATACCTAGCTGATTGCTAAGTGGAATTTTATGAGAATGTTTGCTCGTGGATGACTTTTCTTATAGAAACAAGCACTGACATCTATGCATCCTGTTAAAAGCCTTCTGTTGCAAGCCTCTATTTTCATCTTTACTGGGTGAGAAGAGGAGCCAGCCCGGTTTAAAATGGGAGGAAATTGAAATACTGCACATATAAAAAGAGCAAGCGTGACAGAAGTGATTTCTGCTCTGACATTTTGAAGAACTACAGGGGAAAGAGAACAAACTGTCTAGAAGAATGTAGATGTGACAGGTATCACTTGGCTATCAGAACACAGGACCAATATAAAATGTAGTAAATTCAATCCTGCCTTTTCTCCACAAAAGTCAGGAATGAATTTGTTATATCTGTTTTCAGACACCTGAGAATACTTTTTTTTGTCTTTTCATTAGTGACTTTCTTCTTCGTCTAAAATATCTTCTCTGCACTTCAAATGTCCAAAGCTTTTCTCATGACAGTTTAAACCCCAGAGTGACTGTCACATTTTAGGTGCCATTATGAGCAGTGTTCAAGAGGTCACTCCTGGCCTTAATTACATTCCCTGAATGAGTGTCATTCCATTTTCATTGCCTTCTCGTTTGGACACAGGTCTCTAACTCTTTTCAGACACTTCTGAAGTCTTCTGCACAAGCACAAACTTCTGAGGGCAAAGATTTCCTCCCACTTAGCGAGCTAAGATGAACACCTATGGATTTGTTTGGGACCTCCAGCACTTCTACTGCAAATTAACCACACAGTAAGGTGAACATGATGCTCTAAAGTTACCAGACAAAGAAAATCATGGCTCATGCCTTAGTCAGTCATGAAGACAAAACCATCAACCCTTGCTGGACCTGTGCTACCAATGAGTAAAATGCAGCCCTACCAGAGCTCGGGTTGCTCCATCATTTGACAAGGCTGAGGGACCATGCCACATCTTCATGGCAAGCCTGGAAAAGAAGGGGACAGTGCCATCAGATGTGACAGCCGAGCTCTTGTCATGACAGTCTCAATATATTTGATAGAGTCCTCATTACGTGTCCCCATGGAGAAGCACTCGTGGGTACTCACAGAGCCCCTTTTACGTGCATGTCAGTTTGCTCTCATCCTTATGACAACATTGACAGGAAAACAGAAGAGTAGCTCAGAGCAATAATAACAGGTTTTTAAATTCAGGAGATATTTGACTGACATGTTTTCATGTGAATAGCATCAGACTATCTATGCAGCTTGCAAATAATGTTGGCATCATCTGAGTAGACTTTCAAATGCATAAATTCCTTTTTCCCAATTTTCCAAAGGCAATTCTCATTCAGCTGGTGCAAGTAACATACCAGATAATGTTTCAACAGTCCCTGGAGGCTGGAAATTAGCCTTTCAAGAAATGCTTTCCAGGGTTTGGGTCAGAAGGTGTGTTGGGGTGTGCTGAATAATTCTAACCTCTGCTGATGTGTATGCAGAAGATGAATGGTGAAAGAGCTGATGGAAAAATTTACTTCCCATCTCTGAAAGTGCCAGTATTATTCTAAAGGCTGCAATGTAACGGACTTATTCAATTAATTTTAAATAAGTTTTTTTTTGTTGTTGTTTCATTTCAATTTTTCAACATCTCTCAAAGAAAATTATGTTGATTTCCATATTAATTATTCTTTTATTAATTTGCACATAAGAAAGAGGCAAGGAGTAAAACAGGGTTGAGAATAAAAAATCAGAAAACAAAACTAAGAATCTCTTACATCTTTTAAAACATTATAATACAAGTAATCATTTTTTTATTAATGATTTTTTTTTTTGTGAGGAGTGCTAGGGGACTAATCTATTGACTAAGATTTTCTTTGAGGTGTCCTTATTGCCTTTCTAGGTAAATGAAATAATGAGAGAACATCCATGTACTCTCTCCTTTAAATGAATGTTACTGTAATATAGCTCAATACAAAGACAAATGTGACTCAATATCTGCATCATTGATTCTGCTGACATGGAGTCATTCTAAAGTATAAACTCCGAATGCCACCCCATGCTGGAATATGTCATTTAACATCTTACATTTGCAGGAGTTGCACAGAGAGACCAAGTTATTCTCCTACTTGCACCAAATGACTAAGCTTGTTCATCCCCTAATTGGTCCCCAGGAAGAACGTTCTCACCTGGTTCAGAAGCAGCCTGGGGAAAGGGAGAGCTGTGCCTTCCACCTACACACACATCCACCCACAAAAGTCCCTGACTCAAAGGTTCACGTGGATTGCTGCTGTTTCTGGCTTGATTTGATTTTCTTAGCTGCCCTAAGAGCCCTTAAAAATCCATCCACCAGGCAAAAGTGCCAGAAGCATCAACCATGTGCCTCAGGACCTGATGTTTCTTTCCACCAAGCAGAGTAATAGTGACAACCTGAGCATAAAGAATTCACCAGCAGGGTTCTGTTGAGAAGTGCTGCTGAAACTGTGGCAGTGCAGGGGCTGAGTGGTGAGGTAATGGAGGGTTTCTCTCCCCAGTTCCTCAAAGGGATGACCCACAAGAAATTACCTGGCTGGCCAGTAACCCCCAGTTAGTCCCAGTGTACCATGCAGCATTCACTGTGTGAAGTACACAGCACCTGCTCTAGAGCAAGGAACTAGGCAAATAGCTGCTGTGTGATTCTAGTTATTAGTGGCTAGGAAAAGTAGGGGCTGAAGTAAAATAAATTTTGGTCAATGAAGGAGACAGAGAAGGTGTTGCAGCTTCCTCTGCACCATGAGACACTGCCAGTCAGGGTCAGAGAGTGACAGAGCTGAAGCTTCTCCCTCCACCAGACAGCCTTGCCAAATTTTTGCATGGCACTGGGCTGAAAACAGACCAAAGTCAATGCACACAAGAGCTTAAAGAGTTTCCTTATGCCTTCTCTTCTTGATCCTCTGTCCTGACATGGCAATCAAAGGCTTGGCTAGCTTGCCATGCAGTGAATCAAAAGTTGTGATGTTGCAGACACAGAGGAGAAAGTTTTCTCTGCTGCTTCTGACATCATTCATGGAGCAACATACTACTGGGGCCAGCTGCCCTGTTAAGTCTGTCTACCATCCTGACACATTATATAGACATTACACAAGTCATTACTCACGTTATCTGTACTATACATACATGGTGAAATTCTGACTGCTGGAGTCAGTGACTTTACCATCGATCCATCAGAATGACGATTTCATGAGCCATTATCTTAGTCACATAAAGGAGGATAACACTTTGTTTTTTCCAATGTGACACTGACCTTCAGATAATCACACTGAAGATCCTGTTGTTACTAAAATTTAGTTTAATTGACAATGAAGTGAAACGACCCAGTTCTACAGTTCATGAATGTATTACAAACTCTCCAAACAAGCGTGAAGTGAAAAGCAAAGGCTGATGGAAACAAGAGGAAACACCCATGGGCTGTCTGCAGGCACACTGGCTTCCCAGGGGAAATTGGTTGTCTTTGAACTGGCTAAGATACAGATAAAGGAGAAACAATCCCTTCCATGTGTCAATACTCCTGTTATTAAAGTCCTATAAAGTTTATACACTGCTGATCAAAGGAGGAAGGTGAGACAACAGCAGAAGGAAAGTGCAGTGAAAGCACGAAACTGAGATTTCCCAATTTTGACAGAGAAACATTGAAGAGGTACAAAATTCAGTACAAAGGAAAAGCATTTTCAAGTAGTTTTCTCAGTGGTGTAAAACCTTAAACATTATTTTCCTGTGAAATGAGTGGCTTAGATGTTTTAGCTAGGTCACCAGAATAGCCAGGATATTTAGGACGTAATTTTGAAAATTTTATTTATCCCAAGTAGCTATTTCATTATCTCGGTGGGACTACAATCTGGGAAAATTTTCCCTTCATGAACACACCAGAAAAGACAAAACTTCCTTCCATATGTCATAGACTTCTTGAAATTGAGAGGAGAACCTGAAATATTGAAGATTTAATCAGCTCCATGCCTTTGTGCATTACCAAATAGAGACCAAAAAATGTATTAAAATGACTGTATGGAGAATAATAGTTTAATCTCTTATCTAGATGATTTTCATATTGGTGCAATAACCCTCCTCTTTGATACAATACTGGTACCAATTGTATTTCCATCAGAGTGAACTTGTATGGATGTGGTATGTAGGTCACAAATCCATTAGCTATAGGCCATTGTGAAGGAATGGCAAGAGATCTGTATGATCCTTCTAAAAATTATTGCAGATAAAATTAATCATTTGATTAAGAGAAATCCTCATTGCATACAACCACCTTTGCCTTCTTCCCCATGAATTTATATGGCAAAGTACAGATGGGAGAGGTTTGGTGAACTGATGTCCCCATGGTCACAAAGGACTCAGGTCTTCTGGTTACCAGCCTGTTGCTTTACCTGCTGGGCCATGCTGTTTCATAGAGTCACCTCAGCATTTAATGTATCTCAAGTACATTAGGTGTTCTGTGGTTTTGTGTACTTGATAATGGAGCAAATGCCAAAGGACTACCCATCTTCTAAACCCAGAACTGTCAGAGCTCACTGGTGAGAATTGATATTCATTAGTAGTGCTTATTGCTAATTCATAGTGTAGGCTGTCATTGAAATATCACAAACCAAACTGGCACTCCCTTGACATTAGGGACCTGCAGGCAACACATCCATTTCCTCCACAGTGATTAAATATGCAGAGCGTATTCTTTCCTCCTGGTTTGTATAAAATGAAGCTATTTGATGGGTCCATCATGCCCTCTTAGGTATGCATCATAAATAAATCCCAAAGCATTCAGTAAATGTCCTCAGCTGCAGGGATTACCAACAGGGGAATCAATTATGCAAATTACTTGGGCCTTCAGAATTGGACATACATACTGAGACTCAAATTAGTGATCAATAGAAAACTTCAGCTTTCTTCCAAAATGTAGAAAGCTTTTTCCACTTGATTGGAGGTTTAAGACCTTTTTAGATGCTACATTTTTCCTGTAAACTCTGGGAGTTTAGCCTTAGTGTTAAGAATGTTTTCTTCACCTGAGAAATTTGTGCAACACAATAGCTTGGAGAAAAGAAGAATAGAAAAGGAAAATAGAATAGGAAAATAGAGTAGAATTGGGTAGAATAGAATAGAACAGAATTCTCTCTCAGAGTACCTGCTTTCCATGTGCCACTGGGTTTCCTCTTTCTTTTTCCCTGCCCTTCCTTGTCTCCCTGCAAGTCTTTTTCTTCTCAGTGTCTCCCAACTCACATGGCTTATTCCCTAGGGCCTGCAGCTACCAATTATTATTTTTTTTTGCTGAGCTTTAAGCTGGTGTCATGTTAGGTACCATAACACGAGCACCCTGTTCAGGCTGTGGATTCTAGGACACCTTTCTCAGCTGAGGCTGTTGCTTCCTACCCAACAAGGGAAACTTGCTGAGGTACTGCTGCTATGTAATAGCACCTTCTCTCTCATCTGACCTTGTTAGAGATGTCCCTGCTTATTGCAGGGGGGTTGGACTAGATGACCTTTGGAGGTTCCTTCCAACCCAATACATTCTATGATTTTATGATCTACCTTAGCCTACCTCTCCTAAGATGGTAAAGTCCCCACTTATTTTGAGAAGGGGTCACCTTTAGGCTTTTCCCATGTGGCTTTGGATCACTGCCACTCAAAAAAAGACTGAAGTCCTGCTCCTCGTCCACCCGTCAAGAGGACATGTACTGTTGTTCTGGGGACAGGGAGCTCACAGGGTTCACAGACAGACCTGTGAAGACACCCTGGACTGCTCCTCCTCAGCTGAGTGTGTGCATGAAGAACCTGCATCCTCAGCTAAACTACCCAGGAGAGTGCCAGCTTGCTTTGATGCCAGTCTTCTGTCTCTATTAGCCTGGTTTAAGAAAACAAAATAAAAGTGGAAGACAAGGAGTCTTTCTATAAGAAGCAAAGCTCTGACATCATACGGGGTGGCAGCTCTGCTACGGGGCAGATGAGCCCGACTGTCTGGAAGGAAGAGCTGCTGCGACTCCAGCACACGACTCTGGCGAGGGCTGCGGGCACAGAGGGAAAATCCACCCCAGGTTCCAGCTCTCACACACGTGTGGAGCCACTTACAGAGGCACAGCCACTCTGCTGCAGGGTATCTTTTGCCTTCTTATTGTGCAGGGATTAAGGCTTGGCTGCCTTGATGAGAAAGCTGCCCTGATTGCTTGTGAACTCTCAGCATTCCCAATTAAAATTGCTTTAAAGAGACAGGAAAGGCAATCGGAAAACGGTTCCCACTCCATCCTTTAAAACAAACTTAATTTTAACACCTAATTACATGCATTACAGGCTTGTTCCTATTCCCTTTGCCAAGCTCCTTCTTGGTTTTACTCTCACAGGGTGCTAACATCACAGGGAGGGAGGCTCTGGCTCAGAAGAAGCAAAGGCTGTTGAAGGAGAGAAATCCTGACTGAACAGTGAGACCAGCAGTATGTTGCTGTCTCTGCCACTCACCTGCTCCATGACCTTGGGCATGTGACAGTGGCATTTGGGACTTTGGTTACCCTGCTTTTAAACAGAGGCAATAATTTTCCTCCTGCATATCGTGCTTGGAGACTCAGGACCACAAAGTGCTAAACTAGAGCAGTAAATGGTTATTCCAGTAGCCTAATGACAGCTCCAGAGAGGTAGCAGAATACATCAATTTCCCCCCATCTTTTTGAACACAGCTACTGAAGAGAAAAGAAAGCTCCTGCTCTGGCTGAGATCAAGCAGCAACTGTGAAAGTGATGCACTGAAATGTAGGAATCACACTGGAGTGCAGGAATTCTGTTACATGGCTGTTTGCAAATTAATGGCTAAATCAATTAAATGAAAGCATGGGATTTCTCTTGAGGAAAGTCTAGTCACAATCTCCGGGAGAAGGGGAGGGGTTGTGGAGTGGGGATGACATAATCACGTTTGCGAATCACCAGCAGTGTGCATGCTTTAATCCATTAATGGGGTTTTTATCTGTGATCATAAAAAGCAGGTTACATTCAGCCTGGAAGGGAATGAGGGTTGGAGGAGAGGGGAGGGGAGAAAAAGAGCAAGAGAGAGAGACACACACAGAAAGCAAGAGAGGAAGAGAGCACAATTCACTCGGTGAATTGCTTGCAAGCTTGGGGCTGATAATTAGGGATCTCAGGAGAGCAGTTTCTCAGAATAACCTGCTCTCCTTGGAATGGACCGAATGGAGACAGTGGTTCAGTCCTGCTGATATTTTTTAAGCCCTCCTCGCAGTTTGATGGGCATTCCCAGCGCTTTTGTGCACGTCTCGGAAAGCGTTGACGTGGAAAGGAGCAGCGAGGAGGGGGAGGTTGGAGAAAAAAAAAAAAAAAAGAAACAACCAAACCAACTGCAGCTCTTCTAAAAATACGGAGGGCATGCAAGAGTGCGAGCAGGCTGGGGAGGAGGGCGAGGTGAGCGCACCTCGCACCATGTTCCCCAGGTGCCGGCGCGGCGCAGTTTCGGAGATGTCCCTCCTGTGACTGGACGCACCATGAGCATCTGGGAGGTGATCCTGGCTTTCGTGGTGGTGGTGCTGATGCTCGTGGCCCTGCTGGCCAACGTGCTGGTGCTGATGTGCTTCCTGTACAGCGCCGACATCCGCAAGCAGGTCCCGGGATTGTTCATCCTCAACCTCACCTTCTGCAACCTGTTGATGACTGTTTCGAACATGCCCCTGACCTTGGCTGGGATCATTTACAAGAGTCAACCAGGAGGAGATCAGATCTGCCACATTGTGGGCTTCCTGGAGACTTTTCTCACCACGAACTCCATGTTGAGCATGGCAGCTTTGAGCATTGACAGGTGGATTGCTGTGGTCTTCCCTCTAAGTTATCACTCCAAAATGAGGTACAGAGATGCTGCTCTCATACTGAGCTACACGTGGTTACACTCGGTGTCGTTCCCGATAGTGGCAGCTTCTCTCTCCTGGGTGGGTTTCCATCACCTCTATGCCTCCTGCACCCTGTACAACAAGAGACCAGAGGATAGGACACAGTTTGTGATTTTCACTGGGGTGTTTCACACCCTCAGCTTCCTACTCTCCCTTATAGTCCTGTGTTTCACATATCTAAAAGTGCTGAAGGTGGCACGGTTTCACTGTAAGAGGATTGACGTGATCACTATGCAGACCCTGGTGCTGCTTGTGGACATCCATCCCAGGTAAGGTGCCTGTGTGTTCAGCAAGTCAGACGATTCACAGCAGGGGAAGTGAGGACGGGGTCCAGTGTTAAGTACAGTCTGATCTGTATCACAGCAGGGGATGGGGAGGGGGAGAAAACAAGCATCTGTCTTGCTCGTTTCTTTTCTGCATGTTTCTTTTTACTTGTGTTTGTTTTTTTTCTGGTTGCAGAAGCAACTATTTTATTTTTTTGTTGTGCTTAAGGGCTTGCTTTGGGAGGGAGGGCAAAGAAACAGGCAGTTTTGGCTGAGCATACACTTCCTTTTGAGATAGCCATCAGATCACTGCCCTTTGTCTCTGAAGGTGGATTTAGTGGTCGATAGATTTGCATTTTTTGGCACTGCCAGCCCAAAACGTTGCTGGGTCCCTGAGAGGGAGCTGGCTGAGGCTGCACATGTCCCTCCAGTGGCAGTGCAGAAGGGAAGCTGAGCTCTGAGAGCTGCTCCTTTGCCCAGCAGTCTCCCTGTTGCTGTGGTCTCTGTAACTTTATCTTTCCCAAAAGCAGAACTGTAAAGGGAATAACATCCACAAACTGCAGACGCCTGAATGCCTTTACAGAAATCCAAGCAAGACAGACTGAAGTAGCAGTGATAACACAACAAGAAAGGGATGTATAAAGTTTGAATGAACACCTTTTAAGCAAGCCTCTTGTGCCTTGACACAGGGGGAGAAAAGTCTCCAGGAGCTGGAAGGATGGTAGGCTTGAAGGCAAGCACCAAAAAGGGAGGAATGTGCGTTAGGGTGCTGTGCAAAGCGACACGTCAGGGATTAGGCACAAACTATAAATCTTGTGTGAATAGGCTCTGTCTGGATCTGGAAGGGATGCAGAATTGGCTGGAGGAGGAAGGATAGGAGAGACAGCTTTCCAGGGTCGGTGGTGAAGCTAAAGGAAAATAAAGTCTTGCTGGGGAAGTCCGAGGGAGGTGCTGGGCAGGCAACAATCCTGGCAAGGAGCTGGGGAAGGTGCCCGGGGCAGAGGGAAGGAGGAAGTCAGTGTGTGCTGTGCTCACACGATGGCTCTGCCCGTAAGAAGCAGAGAGGATAAAATGGAAAGCACCAAAACAGGCACTGCTGGAAGGATGTGGGACGGGGCTGGTGAGAAGGGAGCAGCAGGACAAGCCAGTGTGATCTGCCTGCAGAATGGGGATTTAAGAAATGAATCTGCACAGCTAAGGCAAGACAGAGTGAGACAGGGTGAGGGCTGAGAAGCTTCAGTGAGATGGGACTGATGGGTCTAAGATGCAGCTATGACTGGGACAGGGTGGCAGAATCAACGAGGGAGCTCTGCAAAGGGGAAACCAGAACCCCTGGATGCAGCATGAAAAGAAATCAGCCTGGTTTGCTCAGAGAAACTTGTCTGTCTCAGAGTTTAGTGTGGCTGGAGCGGGCAATTCGAAAGGGAAGGGTCTAATGTATTTGCCTGGAAAAGAAAAAAAGAAAATGGTTTGTCTAGGTGGGGTGACAGAGCTGGTGTGTGGTGCTTGGGAGACAGAGATGGGATCTTAAGGTTCAGACTGTCTCTGTCAGAGACTGAAGGGAAGGGAAAAGTCTTTCGGAAAAAATGTTGGCAGCTGGCAGTGCAGGGACAGGGAAGAGGTCTCTGTGGAAAAGAAGAAAGCTGAGAGCAGTGGAAGAGGGCAGTCCCACGCCACACATCCCACCTGACCCCCCCTCCTCCCCCGTCTTGCTGTCCTGTGTTCTGCAAGCTGGAGGCGACCATCAGCATTCTCCATGTGCAGCCAGCCAGGAGCAGAGCTGCAGGACTGAGAGCACATGTGGCTGTCCTCAGAAAAAAAGGTCATATTTTGGAGATTCCTGAGCCTAAGGCAAATAAGTCTGAAAGGATGAAGGCAGGACAGCACATTGTTAGAGGAACAGAAACATTTGCTCAAAATTCTCTACTTAAGCTGTTTGATCTGCCTCTTGACCAAGAATGCTGAGCAGAATTTCTTGGTCAAGTCCTGTTACTGATCTTGAGAAACACGTGTATAAATCTTCCTTTATCCCACAAGTCACACAGAGGGAGAAAAACACTCTTCTGCCCTACGTGCTGTCTGGATGCTGGACTGTGCTTGACTGGTTTTAGTTCCTTCACACACTCTGAGCTGTGGTGGTAACTCCCAGGGCAGTGCTGTAAACCCACTGGGCTATTTGAAATAGCAATCATTATGTCTAATACCTAAAATATGCCTGGACTGAGCAGCAAAGTTGAGAAAAAAAGGGTAAAAATCTCAAAGGTATTTCTCCTCCTCTGCATTTTTTTTTCTGGTCTCGGATAATTTGAGGGTGTTGGTGCATTTTGTAACCATCTTAACGAGGGGTGGATTCAATGGGACTGTGGGAAAGATTCCTCCTTTCTTCAGAGAAGATGAGTGTTACAGGCACTTTGCTGCACACAATCTCTATTACTAACTCCTATTTACCTCTCAAATCAGGTCATTCTAATGTCTCTAAGAAAGGAGAAGTTCAGCTTCTTTTCTACACTATAGAAAAAGGGATTGATTTGACCTACAGTGGTGCTGCCTTAACTGGTGATAACTACCACTGCTGAAAGGGTTAAAAGCTCTGACATAAAAAAGGCATCATCTGAATTATATAAGTGGTATGTATAGAGGCATTTTCAGGGTTTACTACAGTATCTACCAGCATAGATGTGGCTGCTGGGAGAAGGCACACGAGAGAACAGTTTGTAATCCCTTAGCCTTAGACTACTTTGACTTCTCTGGCACTTTGCACAGTCTAGTTTCAACACTGAGAAATGTCTATGGACAATTTTCTGCTTCCTATGACTCAGAATCCACCCTCAAGGGGGTCTAGCGACAGGCACTATGACAGATGGCTTTATTACCTGTGACTTGGAGAGACACGAGGGATCTTCTGAAGATCATTCAAGACGAGTACAAAAAAAACCTCTAAATACCACACAAAATCCTGTGAATGTTTAGGGCACACGTCCTTTCAAGTTAGCTTAGGCATTTTGACTGGATACTGCTTTTTCTTGACTTTGTTCTTAAGACCAGGATATCTTAGGTATTGTGAGAAGTTTGGGCAAGGCTTCACTTAAGTGATTAACCCATGTATTTCTTCACTCAAATTATCTATACTATCTTTTTGGTGTATCCAGCTCTATGCATCTTAAGGTCCAGTATCTCATAAACTTTGTTTAAAATACCAGACCTTCAAAGGGATATATCTCATATTTTCCAGGATATTAACATCTTTAAGTGAAAGCTTAGTCAATAATCCAGTTTTAATACTGGTGTCACTACAGGAACTTGCATACCTGTTCTTATCTTAGTGCATAAAAGTGTGTGCAAAAGCAAAATACCCATCTGTGTACATTATCTATATGAAGGAGTGAGATAAAACACTTTCCTCTGTGATGTGGTATTTAATAGTTACATCTGGAATGGCTGAACAAAAGACATTGGTTGAAGTCTATCAGTCCTGATAGACTTCCCAAGTCACGTGTGAACTCCAGAAGTCAAAGACAGTTTTGTACTTGGCAGCAAGTAAGAGATATAAGTTAGGAAACAGAGACAAAAAAATGCACCACCTTCTACACCCTAAAAACACCCTAACTGAAGCTTCTTTAGAGATTTCTTTCCCTACATCACCGTGTGCCTGGGACACTATGATTAATAATACAGGTCTTATGCAAAGCTTATCCAGTGCTGGAGAAATCAATCCAATGGCTGTTTTTCCTCTTTGTGAAAAATTTTCCTCTTGTGTCCTATCAGATTATTCCCAGGAGTAACTTGTACCCCATACCCCTTGTCTTTTCCATGCAACTCCTTGTGAAACAGTCTCCACCTTCATTGTAGCCACCCTTTAAATACTGGAACATGGTGATAAGGTCTCCCCTGAGCCTTCTTTTCTCAACACTGAACAAACCCTGTTCTTTCAGCCTTTTCTCATGTGGCAGCTTCCCAGAACATATAACACTTTTAGATGTGTTTTCATTCTACTTACATATATCCTTTAAGAGCAAGATGATTTGTTATTTCAAGCAGAAAAAACATTTTCCTCCACTATTCTGTTCATTTTGCCATCATGGTGGCTGCTCTGGGGACTGGCCATATATAAAATGGGTCAAAGGAAATGAGTTTTCTTTAACTCGACAAAAAAAAATAGTGTAAGAACTCATTCCACACAGATCATTGAAGCACGTGGAGATTCTCAGGATATAACATGCATTTAGGTCATAATCAAACATTGCAGGTACAGCAAACAACCTAAGTGTATGGCCATAAACCACACAGCTATTTACATATGAGTATGGAACCTGACAGTGTCAATTATCAATTGACACTAAAACCAGAGAGCCTTGGTTTACCCAAGATGTGAGCAGCACTGCTATGTACATAGAGGGTTCCAGGAGTGCAGTCTGGCTTTGGTTCTGCTCTTTCCTAAAGGGGCTAGTTCAGGTACAGATGAGCCTGGGAGATACAAATGGTGTTGCCCATCCAACCTACTTGCCTGGAGAAGAGAATAACCCATCAACTTCCCTCAAAATGCAAAGACAGCATAGGAGTTACACAAGCAGGTGGAGGAGGAGGATGTTTTTACGGTATCACTCCTCTAGCATATAGATGTGCTGATTTTAAAGGGGATTTTCAGTGGTGGAAGCATAGCCTCAGCCTTGTGCTCCTATCACCTTGCCAGCACACCAAGGATCTTAGCTCTCTGGGGGCCTGGTGAATTCATCACTAGAAACTCAAAGGAGAAACTCTTGTCCTAAAATGCAACAGGTAGGAAAAAATGCAAAACACAAAAAACAAAGTCAAACCAGGGTGTGACTACTTTGTACCAGTTCAATGGGGAAAAAGGCTGGTTTGGGGCAAGGGGTCAGAACATCACAGCATTGTGGTTCTGTTATTTAATTCCCAGCTTTGCAGGACCTTCAGAATGGTGACCATGCAGAGCTGCATAGGCTGCTGGAAGATTTGTGGATGCAGAGTTCACAGCTGTGGGATACAGGGATAGCTCCAATGTTGGGCTGAATGTTCAGAGTGTGGTTTTCCCGTTACAATTTTATTGTGGATTATGGCTTATCTTGCTGGGAAGGTCCTCCTATCTAAGATAGTGGTGTTGGAATTGCTGTTTCTAGGGAGGTAGCATGATGCCTACGTACCCCAAACTGCATGTCTTCCACATCTCTGAATATTATGAGGCAAACTCTGGCCTGCAGATACTATTTACAGTAATTCAAAGAGGAGCTGTGACTGAATTCAAGGCTGAATTCCACCAATTTGACAATATAAATTGATATAATGGGGTGTGTGTTTATGTGCATATAAATATATAATCATGTATTTCTCAGTAATTGTTTTTTGGAGGGTAAGATGATCATACAGTGCATTAGTACTTGGTACTGTCCCATATAAGCCAATACCAGGTGCACTGCATTTATGTGAATACAACACTTACTGGAAGGATTGATTTTCATCATTCCATAAGTAAAGCCATTAAAACCTGCTACCTGATATTATGATTCACATTCTTGTTTGTGTTGAATGTCACACAGTGTAAGAGAGCGTTGTCTAGAAGAACAAAAGAGACGGAGACAGCGAGCAACAAAGAAAATAAGTACCTTTATTGGTACTTTTATACTTTGTTTTGCACCTTATGTAATTACAAGGTAAGTGTGAACCCACATACTAGAAAAGTCACTGAGATGAATTCTTAACTCAAGAGAAGTAGGGCACTAGGAGTCAGAAAATGACTCAAGTCTCCTGTGAAAATGTTGTGCACTTGTTTCTACTTCTATGCCAGAGATTGCATTGAGTGAGCTAAGATATAAAATGTCATAGCACTTACCCAGTACATTCCTGATGCAGTCTGTGGGCCAAAATCTGTTCAGTCAGACCTGTTAAGAAGTTGGTCTCATGGGAGTGATTTAGGAAGTCAGTTGACAGGATTTTGCAGACTTCCTTCAAGTCATCACCTACTTCTCAGATTACCACCTCCCTGGCTCAGGGGGTGATCTGCAGTGGAAGACACTTATGAATAGATCAGACTGTAAATAACTGGTCAACAAGATCTAGCTGAGGTGAGAACATTAGACTTAAGTGATCATGTTGTCTGTTATTCACCATACATAATCATCATATATCAAAGCTTTTCTGGCTCAAAGTAAAAAAAAAAATAGAGTAATTTATGGTCAGATGTCTGTCTATCTACTAGCTATCTATGGAAATAGTTCCTGTTGGAAATGCAAAATTACTCCATGAAATAAAAAGTATTGAAAAAACTGAGGATATCCAGAAAACTGTTGTCTAGTTGTTGAAGGAAATGTACAACTTATATTCCTTATTAAAAGATTCTGGAAAAACTGAAATGTTGCTATGCAGAAGAGAAAGAAAAAAAAATATATTTTAAGTGTCTCCTATTCCAGTACTATCAAACAGAAACTGTTGGGGCTGACTTCAGTCAAACCCAGATCCATCATAAAAATATCACTGAAGAAGCTGATTTTAGACTCAGTATGGGCATGTAGTTGGCCCCAAGTCTTTCCAATTCAGTATAATATCCTGCATTTCTATTTCTGAAAAAACAATTCACAAGGAGGTCTCTTAGTGAAAATGGTAACCTGCATGTAACATTGATTTTGTGTTCATGATACTAGCTAATTGATTCATGCTGTTTATTTGTAACAGCACTGCAAATATGTTTGTAACAGGGTTATTGTGCTTACCTTCACTTTTGCTTAGTAGTCATAAGGACACATTCCGTGCCACATGCCCTAGAAGAGTACAGAAAGATTTATAATTATATAATTAGTCACAGGAATGCACTCCATGCCACACACTCTAAAAGGGGATTAAAGGAATTTATAATTATGGCCCTAGTTCTTGGGTTATAAGATACTAATTTGCCTCATTACAAGTGGTTACATTTCAGTTTATATTTGGGTCTCTGAACTTAATGCAAATTGTCACAGTCACAGAAAAGCTTGTGGCTCCATCCTGACACCAAGTGCTCTAAACAGGATCATCAGAAGTATTTCTGTGCTTCTCCATAGGCATCATAGCTCAGCATCCAGGCACCACCTCCTCCTAACAATGTGACATTGTAGTAGCCCTAAGATATAGAAAAAAAAGGTTAGAAAAATCCTGACCCTCTTCCCTTTAGTCCATACAAGGAGGATTAAAATGCTCTCCTGAGCCTTCAGTCTGTTCAGGACTAAGAGTTTTGCCACAGAGGGTGACTATGAGAAGAGCCACAATGTAGGGTCTTGAATGCATGAAGGGTTAGGCAGTATCCAGGTGTGCCAGGTCAGGTAGAGATTATCACCTTGCTGACCAGTGCTGACACATCTAGAGGGATCACTGCACAGCAGGATACAGGCAATTTCAGCTACAGCCACCTGAGAGACCTCACTGGACATCATGCTGCATTTGGGAATGGGCATTACTGTGCTTCACACATGTGGCAGAGGGTGTTGAGGAGGAGGCTTTTGAGGTTAATCATGTAAGGAAGTAGTATTTTCTGGGCTATGTCCAGCCCTTTGCATTCACAAGATAAGATAGAGGCAATCAATCACAGCTCAAGGCAGTCAATAGAAGACAGCCAATGGAGTGTACAGCTCAGCCACTCATTTGGACAGTCAGCTTTAATCAGCAATATGCTTAAATTAGACATGCTTTTAAGAACTTCATTAATTGAGGCGTGAAAGCAGCAAATCACAAGGTTCTACTGTAACAACAACTTTCTATGTCTGTGCTGAAACCAAATAGTTTTCTCTAGCAATTCCATGAACCAGTGAAGGAGTTGTGATTATAATCCCAGCCAGATAAATACTTCTTTGGGTAAACCAAAGCTTTTCAGATTACATTAAGGTAAATATCAGATTAGGCACCTCTTTTTTTTTTTTTTTCAAGAAAACACCCTTCTAATTATTTCAGTGGCTGACCTTAAGTAGTGTATCAGTAGAATTTGATTCTTCTTGATTCAGTGCTTCCACTGTACCAGTATGACAGGTGTATTAACTCAGATTATATATTTCTAGGCAAAGCTTGTTTCTTGGTTGGTAAAAATTCTATTAGTACACATTTCTTCTTTTGCTATATTTATCATTATGCAATTAAATAACATTGTACAAAATCTGTTTTCTCCATTAAGCTTTTTCATAAGAAAAATTAAAATAAGTTATACCAATTTCTAATATTAATTTCCAACTCCAGGCATTTTATAATGAAAGACAGGACTTTGCTCATGTAAGTTAATAAGTGCTGTCAATGTGTGTGAGAAAATTGGCTTTAGATTAAAAATCCTGAAGTAATATCAGAGAGGAGTTCATAGCCCCACACCCTCAGGTTACAGAGTAGGATGGTGGAACATGCAGAAGAAGAATAAAATTATCTTCTCTCATCTCTAGGGGACAAGGGGTAAGCAAACTGTGTATTTAAAGTATCTGCCTGCCCTCTGCATGCAAACTCTGCTCAGGTAGAAAAGCAAGTTCAGCATTCCTTTGCAAATTTTATTCTTGCCTGTCTGTGCATATGAACACATGGTTTTCCTACACAATCTTAAATTCAGCTCTTTGGAGATGGTGGCTTTCTATTCTTTAGCAAAAGCCTCATCTGACATGAGGTAGAGATAGTTTTCTCCTGGATAGAAAAACCTTTTGGTACAAGCTTGATGGTGCCAAGCGCTCTCATCACATCTCTGTGCTGCTTTGCTACCCTCGTATCTCTGTGCTGACAGGTGGTTCCTGCAGCTCTGGGAACAGCAACAGCTAAAAGCAATGGTTTGCAAGATTTGCTACAAGATCAACAAGATTAGCTGTAATAGTTCAAAATTCTGCTTTCATACAGTAGCTGGCTGGTTGTAATATATGCACCATTTAAGAGGCAACACTGGCTAAGGGTGAATCAGATAATAATCACTGCAATGTCAATTTTTAGCAATTAAAATAGGGCTTTTTCACTACCAAGACATCATTCAAACAATTCATATTACTAAGAAATAAAGAGAAAATAAAGTGTAAACATAAAGATAAAACTCATGGTCAGCTTATTCATATTAACACAAAAAAAACCAACAAAAAACAACCAAAAAAACTAACTAAGGTCTAATTCTGATATTATACGACCTCTGAGTGAAAAAAAAAATCAGAATTAGACACAAACAGAAATGTTAGGAGTGAAAGCTTAAAGAACTCATCCAAATTCTTGGGGAAAAAGACACTCTTTCTTCTTGTGAGAACTGCATTATCGACCATCTCCAAAATGCAGTGCCAGCTTTGTTTCACTCCTGAGAAATAAGATGGTTTAGCTTATTGGAGGTCCTGGTCAATTCAAAATTTTCCCCATAATAGTTAAATTCTCAGGTTTAAGAAATGCACAACAGATATTTTGCCAGCCTTCAGCTGGACGTGTACCTGTTCAGTCAAATATTTTACTAAAGTGATAAACTGCACATATATAAAAAGATTTTTCAGTGTGTACAATCTGCATAAAAGATCAAGGTCTTAATCTTCAACATAGCATTCTCATTTGTTTACTGAAAGTGAAAGAAAATAATTGGTTTGCCATTTTACATGGCACACATGCTAAGGAATTATAAGTTTCTAAAATAGTCACAACATATCACAGCAAAACAGCTTATAGCTTTGAACTGAAAAGGCACTGAAGACCAGACAGTAGAAGAGTGGCTTATGAAAGCAAGATAGGGAATTATGTAGTTGAAACTGTAGAATTTAATTTACTGGCAGCACTGAAATATTAATGCTCCTTCACTGCAAATGTCTTCTTTTTGGCTGAAACTTTTCATGAAAATTGAAGCTATGCATATAATTTCCCTTATAAATGAGAAACAAAACCCTCTTTCAAAGGCAATAAAGTATGTGATATGCCTTGAAAGACTGACATTTAATTGTGCACGAAATGGAATTGCCTAGATTAGGGTTTGTCTGCAGCTCTGTGTTTGCTGCTTGGTATCTGCAAATATAATTTACTATAAAAAAACCCCAGTACACAAGAACAGAAAAATGTGTAAATATCAAGAACACATAAGGAACATAATCAAAGAAAATATTTTAAATTCTATCAATAAAAGTGTAGGCTTTTTAGTTGAACAGTCAATGAAGGCAATATCAGCAACTGTAAGCTTGCAACCCTGAATTGTCTATTTGATATGCTGTAAATGGAGATTGTTAACATCTCACAGAACCAATTGACAGGGACACAGACACAAATTTGTCATATTTTGGTCATTTGAGGCGTCCACTGAGTTTAATTAAAGTTAATCAAATTAACATCTGTAAAGGATTCAGTAGAATTAAATCAACCAGATGAAAATCATCATGATGAAATCCAAAATGCAAAGGCAGCATTAAATATGTGAAGTGGAGAACAGCAAGAAGGAGGATTGCTCCTGGTAGATTACAAAGTAAATATGACTCAGTAGGTGATTAATTTCCAAATAGTCGATTCTCATTTTAGAGCATATTAACGTGGGTGTCATAAGCTACATTTTATTAAACAAGAGAATACACCAGATGTGACACCCCGGCAGCATAAGTAGGTGATAATTATGTCTGAGTTCTGATCCTACTTTCTAAGAAAGATATCAACCATGAGTTACAAGGAGAGGTTGAAAGAGCAGCAATTGTTTAGTTGAGATAAAAGAAAGGAGAAATAGGACAGATGGTTCTTTCGTATCTCAAAGTTGCTTTCAGTGCTCAGCTGAGCCATGCAGCACCAGTGAAGGAACAAGAGCAAACCTCAAGTATATTTCATATAACATGGTCAATTCAAATGTCTTGAAAGATGGGGACAGACATTCCAGGATGGTGAGACCCTGGTCCAGGCTGCCCACAGAGGTGGCGGCTGCCCCATCCCTGGCACTATCCCAGGTGAGGTTGGCCAGGGCTCTGAGCAACCTGCTTTAGTTGCAGATGTCCCTGCTCCCTGCAGGGTGGTTGGACAGCATGACCTTGAAAGATGCCTTCCAACCCAAACTACTCTCTGATTGTTTGATTCTATACCATCTGCCACTGCTATTTTAAACAACACAATGTAATGAAAGTTTACAGAATAAGAATAAAATGACTGAGAAAAAAGAAAAGCTCATCTCTAAACTGCTTGATGTACCAACATTAGTGTCATTGCTGCTGCAGGAACCACACTTCAGAATGCTCCTTGGAAATGGTCCTTTGTCTGAAGAAACATCAGCAACTGAAGTATTTTCCAGGCAGCTTTAAGAGCACCTGCTGCTGAAGACTGTTTCAGCAAAGATTTTATTTGCCATCACAGAGTGGGGCTCTCTAGCAGCACATGTGTTGTTTGTCCTCTGGAAAAATCAATAATTTCTCAACAGCTCTAGAGACATATTGAACAGAACTGCCCTTCAGTGATGTTCAAAGACATGGGGGGAAAAAACCTTGTGGAGTTATCAATATTTCACTGTCAAAAATATTCTGTCTCAGTACAAAATGAATTATCTGTGCTAGTGTAGGTATGAGGAGTATATAAAGCTCTTCCCTCCCTCACTCCTTCCCTTCCTGAGTTAAAAGTTTGCTGAATTTTTAGATAGATAATGTTAGGGCAATATCACTTCCATGAGACCAAGCAATGGCAATATGCGCCCCAATCTTCACTTTAGTGCTCAGAGTATGGTTTTGCAGAAATATTCTCACTCTTTCAACCCTCCTCTTTCCACAGACTTGTTGAATTATCCTCTATGGTTCACATCAGCTCCCACTGGGGAATCATTTCCAAGTGCTTAGCTTACAGCAAAGTTGTTTCAGACCCTTTTGTGTACTCTTTGCTACGGCATCAGTACAAGAAGACATGGAAGGACATCATCAACAAGATCCTCAAAAGAAGCTCCATCAACTCCTCTGCCCTCACGAGTGAGTCGCACAATAGGAACATATTGCAGCTGAACGAATGAGGAGCCCAGTATGGCACCTACGAGGCACATACAACAATAGATGGGAAATAAAAGTAACTCGCCTATCCCTAGTTTCCATCCTCAGCTGTCAGGGTTTCAGGAGGCAGTCGTGGACAGGTCGAAGGCCAGCCCGTGTCTCTCCAGTAGCCCATGTAACACCTAAGAGGGTCAGGTGCCTCCTGCCTCTGACTAAAGGAGTGAATTGATCTGTGGTCCCTCCAGCTACACAAATACAAACCTCCCGTTGATCTCCAGCAGCAGTTACACATAAGGAGGGGGTAAAAAGCTAGTCCTCAGCAGAAGGACTCATGAAAGTCATGGGAGCAAATGAGTGCCACCATATGATTATTCTCAAAAGCTGCACAGGGGTATTTGTGCTGTAATTTTCACTGCCTGCAGGTGATGCTCCCTCTGATGGAGATGCTAACCTGTCTTTACAAAAACCACCCCAGCCTAGTTGCTTGAGTAGGTCCCACATAGGAGAAATGTTGACAGGTAAAGCTTAATAGAAAACCTTTACCTAGATACTCATACTGTGCCCAACATAACTTTCAACCTCTTCTAATACACGTATTTTGAACAAGTCTATAAAATTGAAGGGAGAGAGAAATCACTTTTGAATTACACTACAGGCTGGACTCAGCCATATCTTCTCTAAGAACTAAGCAGTGACTTCCATAGAATCCTGTTGGTTTTCTCCCCATTCAATTCCAGAAAATAGCAAGGGTAGAAAGGATGGAAAGGTCAGGATGCCACCTGCCTACCTTCCAGTGTATTAAGCAATTAATAGACACATTTTGCCCAAAGCTGCAGAACTGGGCCCTATGTCCAGGGAGGGGCCAAAATAAAAAAGACAAATCTATTTTTCTAAGTTGTTATTAACCATAGTATTTTCCTACAGGTATGTTACTCTATGTTACTCAAAAAACATTTTTCTCCAAAAGGTGTCTTAAAGTTCATGAGGCAAGAGCAGGTTAACATAAGAAATTAAACTGATTTATGCTGGGTAGGTCAATAAAGCTTCTGCCTGGTGGCCTAAACAGCTTCTTTTGTGAGGGTAGATGGCAAGTACATGTTCAGGTATTTAATAGTCTTGGTTAATTAGGCTTCATGCATGTAATGGCAGCTTAAATAACAGCTGGAATATCTGTTTTATCACATGTCTTTGCTCATATCTGACTGTCAATACCATAGGGTCAGAACTATATTGAGGAAATAAAGCCTCAAGTACTAAAAATGTGGGATTACTTCTTATTTGCCACCTCGTGTGTCCCCCATGCAAAGGGTGCTGTTTGGTGCCTATAGCTCTGCAGAATCCCTGACAACAAAGGTTAATGAACTAAATTAGTATATTCCCAATCACTTATGCTAAATGATTAATATTAGTCATTCTGCAGACATCAGCACGCTCCATTTTGCAAGCTCTACCATGAATGTCAGTCTTTGATGGAAGGGATATTAAGACAACTACAATTTCCTTCATACCTTGCAAAGTGTGTCCACTGCTGAAGTTTCTGGCCAGTGATTCAAAGCCCAGACAGGTAACTCAGTATGGGGCTTCACCCCAAAGGCAGAGACCTCAGCTGTCAGTCTGGAAAGCCTTGGCTTTGCCCTTTCTCTGGCCTGGCCCTAAAGGTGCAAGGAACCAAGTGAGTCTATAAACTTATATTGTCACTTGCTTTATAAATGGAAGAGTTAATATCACAAAGATCATCAGCTTCAAAAATTGTCAGCTTAGCTACTAACTTTTGTTTATAAAAAACTTAATTATGAGGAAATATACACACAAATATAGTCACTCAGCTTTGGAAAGTTCTGTGACTATATTTGTATTTAAAATAAACATTGCATTCAAAATTAGTCCTCAGCCAGATTAAATATTCTACCTCATCTTAATCACTTCTTGGGTTTAACATAATTTTCTCAGGTGAAACAGATAAAAACACCCAGTTCAATACTTGCTGCTTAAGAACTTCAAGTCATTTCAATTACTTGATTGTATCAGAACACAGGATATTAGAAAGTTGATTATTAGCAATTTTAAAAAGATAAAAAACTCTATATCAGATTGTTGTATGTTTTACTAAGACCAGTAGATTGCAACAGGATTGTTAAAGTCCACAGCTGTTGTCAACTTACACTTGGGGCTGCTGCCAAAGTCAATGGGAGGTTTGTATGTCAATAAACCCAGCCCCAGAAGGATTTCAAATTTTAAATCAATTATTCAGACAGAGCAAGATTATTTCCCAGAGGAAAAAAACAAACAAAACACCTCAAAACACTGTACATTTCAGATGACTAGTAAACGATGAAGAAGAATACAGCACTGGACTTGCCTCATTATGCTTGTGTATCACAGTCAGTCACTGGTTGATTTATGTGTCACCATGAGCAATAAATCTCTCCCCTTGTATGTGTTTAAAAATTTGTCTTTCTTTCATGGTGCCTTTCTTCTAGAATTAATCTTATAACAGAAAATAAATATAATTTCCCCGTACTTATATCAGCTCTCTTGACACATTGTCATATTTCTACCATCTGAAGCAAGCAAGAGTTGTAAATGCTGGTGCTCAACAAACTGACTCAGTATACAAAATAGAAGTAATACCCCAACATTTCCTGATGACATTTTATAAGATACTAGAAATATGATACTGTGGCTCATCAAGTGCTAGATATTCAGCTGAATTCTTATAGGCAACTGGCAACATTTTCTACAATGTATGTCTAAGTGATGAATGTAGCTGGGAGTAACTATCTGTCTGCTAAGTATTTTATGTACAACACTATGGACTTGAGTGAGTTAGAAAAATGATGGTAAATGTAATGCACAAAACTGTATTGTCTCTGATCACGAAGCAGAACTGTTCTCTTGTCTAACACAAATGCACGTGTGTGTGGAGGGCTGGGGGGGGTGGGAATTTTCATTTGTTATTTGAATATTTTCCCAAAAGTTTGTAAAGTATGGCTACAACGTGTGCCCAAATGACAAAACTGCATGTGCAAAAATTGTGCAGCTGCTTAGGCAATATGCAGTTTTCTGTTTGTTGGTGTCTGTGATCCATATGCAATATCTATTTCTCACATGCATGTTCAATTAATGTTTTCTTCATATCTTCTGCATTTGGCAGACAGGACACTGGCAGATGATTAAGAGAATTTAATCCACTGTGTCATTTTTTTGATCCTGAGCTTTTTCCTCCATTTACTTTATGGTTATTTATTAATCTCAGAGCCCTAACTGTGATCTACAATCCTGTTTTGTGTCATGTTTTTGAGCCAGTTTGGATGTGAAGAGCTGGGTAATTGCATTTGGCAAAAACATTGAGAGACTGATAGGAGTTTATTGAATAAATAATAAGTATCAGGTCCTCTCCTGACATAAATCAGCATAATAGTTGGTTGTTTCAATCAGCTATAGGGTCAGGTCCCATTAGATAACTATATCCAGGTTTTATAGATCTCTCTGCTAAATATCTAGGGCACAGCTTTCATAGCATTCACAAATGGAAAGATGTAAATACAGGATTTAGTAATTTCCTCATGTATGTACATACCTGCTTGCATTGTCAGGCAATTGTATGACTCTAAATAGGTTCTTTTTTTTTTTTACTCTTTGAGTAAAATACCCAAACAGCCTCTTTTCAGTTGTTCTTAATCAGACTTTTTCCAAGCATCCTTATTGAAAAAAAAACAAACTAGATAATGAATGTTCTAGATAAAAATGTTACAAACAAATCTTCATGGAGGCTGCTGACTGCTGCAGCAGTAGCCATGCATATCCCATCACAGACTAGCTGAGGTTAGAACGGACCTCTTCTAGAGGTTATTGTGTCCAATACCTGAGCATCTCAATTTTGCCAATGCATCTGTTTGCCCTGCAGTAGTTCTGGTAATTCTTATTCTGCTTCAGGGTAACAGTAAAATCTTCCTGGAAAAAATTAATAATAATTAAAAAATATAATAATTTGGGAAAACACCTTAGACTTAACTTTCAAAGCAGCTTCATCAGAACAACTTTAGAAGTTACAAAGCTGGGTGTGACTGGTAGGCTGAAGGTCAGGAAAGTTAGGAAAGGCTTTGCTGCTATTGCAATGACATGAGTTACCCTGGCTGCAGCAGGCTTTTCCTAGAGACCTATTTTCACACTGAGAGCTCACCAGGTCTCTCAGCCACCCACTTACCTCAAAAAAAAAACAGGGAGAATTGTCTTTCAAATCCCAGTAGATGGCACAGAGCAAGCTGAGGCTACAAAAGCAGCACAGCTTCCTTTAGAGGGTATTTGTAGGGTTGGGAAGAATCTAATGCTTTTCACCTGGGCTGAAACTACTCAGTTGTTTGCATAACCAGAAACCACCTACACCTGGATGAGCCTTACTTGAGGAGACAACCTAATTCTTAAAGCCCAGGAGGTTTAGGTAGCTTGCAGAAAGTAATTATTTTCCTGGACCTAAATGTCTATGGTTTCATAGTTCCCTTACCCCTCTTAACCCAAAATGATGAAGGCTCTGATGGTTCTGAATATTTTGTCCTATACATTNTTCATGGTGCCTTTCTTCTAGAATTAATCTTATAACAGAAAATAAATATAATTTCCCCGTACTTATATCAGCTCTCTTGACACATTGTCATATTTCTACCATCTGAAGCAAGCAAGAGTTGTAAATGCTGGTGCTCAACAAACTGACTCAGTATACAAAATAGAAGTAATACCCCAACATTTCCTGATGACATTTTATAAGATACTAGAAATATGATACTGTGGCTCATCAAGTGCTAGATATTCAGCTGAATTCTTATAGGCAACTGGCAACATTTTCTACAATGTATGTCTAAGTGATGAATGTAGCTGGGAGTAACTATCTGTCTGCTAAGTATTTTATGTACAACACTATGGACTTGAGTGAGTTAGAAAAATGATGGTAAATGTAATGCACAAAACTGTATTGTCTCTGATCACGAAGCAGAACTGTTCTCTTGTCTAACACAAATGCACGTGTGTGTGGAGGGCTGGGGGGGGTGGGAATTTTCATTTGTTATTTGAATATTTTCCCAAAAGTTTGTAAAGTATGGCTACAACGTGTGCCCAAATGACAAAACTGCATGTGCAAAAATTGTGCAGCTGCTTAGGCAATATGCAGTTTTCTGTTTGTTGGTGTCTGTGATCCATATGCAATATCTATTTCTCACATGCATGTTCAATTAATGTTTTCTTCATATCTTCTGCATTTGGCAGACAGGACACTGGCAGATGATTAAGAGAATTTAATCCACTGTGTCATTTTTTTGATCCTGAGCTTTTTCCTCCATTTACTTTATGGTTATTTATTAATCTCAGAGCCCTAACTGTGATCTACAATCCTGTTTTGTGTCATGTTTTTGAGCCAGTTTGGATGTGAAGAGCTGGGTAATTGCATTTGGCAAAAACATTGAGAGACTGATAGGAGTTTATTGAATAAATAATAAGTATCAGGTCCTCTCCTGACATAAATCAGCATAATAGTTGGTTGTTTCAATCAGCTATAGGGTCAGGTCCCATTAGATAACTATATCCAGGTTTTATAGATCTCTCTGCTAAATATCTAGGGCACAGCTTTCATAGCATTCACAAATGGAAAGATGTAAATACAGGATTTAGTAATTTCCTCATGTATGTACATACCTGCTTGCATTGTCAGGCAATTGTATGACTCTAAATAGGTTCTTTTTTTTTTTTACTCTTTGAGTAAAATACCCAAACAGCCTCTTTTCAGTTGTTCTTAATCAGACTTTTTCCAAGCATCCTTATTGAAAAAAAAACAAACTAGATAATGAATGTTCTAGATAAAAATGTTACAAACAAATCTTCATGGAGGCTGCTGACTGCTGCAGCAGTAGCCATGCATATCCCATCACAGACTAGCTGAGGTTAGAACGGACCTCTTCTAGAGGTTATTGTGTCCAATACCTGAGCATCTCAATTTTGCCAATGCATCTGTTTGCCCTGCAGTAGTTCTGGTAATTCTTATTCTGCTTCAGGGTAACAGTAAAATCTTCCTGGAAAAAATTAATAATAATTAAAAAATATAATAATTTGGGAAAACACCTTAGACTTAACTTTCAAAGCAGCTTCATCAGAACAACTTTAGAAGTTACAAAGCTGGGTGTGACTGGTAGGCTGAAGGTCAGGAAAGTTAGGAAAGGCTTTGCTGCTATTGCAATGACATGAGTTACCCTGGCTGCAGCAGGCTTTTCCTAGAGACCTATTTTCACACTGAGAGCTCACCAGGTCTCTCAGCCACCCACTTACCTCAAAAAAAAAACAGGGAGAATTGTCTTTCAAATCCCAGTAGATGGCACAGAGCAAGCTGAGGCTACAAAAGCAGCACAGCTTCCTTTAGAGGGTATTTGTAGGGTTGGGAAGAATCTAATGCTTTTCACCTGGGCTGAAACTACTCAGTTGTTTGCATAACCAGAAACCACCTACACCTGGATGAGCCTTACTTGAGGAGACAACCTAATTCTTAAAGCCCAGGAGGTTTAGGTAGCTTGCAGAAAGTAATTATTTTCCTGGACCTAAATGTCTATGGTTTCATAGTTCCCTTACCCCTCTTAACCCAAAATGATGAAGGCTCTGATGGTTCTGAATATTTTGTCCTATACATTTTACATGTGCATTGAAACCCCCAAAACAACCCTTTGGAAATGGCTTGCTTTTCACTCTCTATTCCCCCTATTAAATGTTCCTGTGCTTAAATGAAGACTAAAAGCAAAGCCAGAGACACTGCACCTACATCAACTCATTGTTACTTGACCCTAAAAATCACTAAATATTTCAGCACATCACATTCAGCACAGAAAGCTCAGTTAGATCCTGATCCCACAGTCTCTATGTGTCTGCTTCAGTGGGTAGCCCTGGACAGTTAGGGCTAAGCACAGGCTTAGGTGTTTGCAGAATCAGGGATTATATCTTTGTAACCTCCCCAAGCCTGAATAAGTGAGAACAAAATATTTTAGCCTTAATTTGTTTCTTTCTTCTTTTTATGCTTTCAGCACTCAATATATCAAAAATCTTTGATGAGTGAAGTTTCTTTATGAAAACCATCCTGCTCCAGAAGGCAGCTGTCCCTGTTGTGGGGGTGGGGAGGGGTNTAACATGGATTTTAGAGTCCCAGGTAAGCCAAGTTGCATTAGTCTCCCAATAGATATTTGAGATACAGATGCATTCATATAAAGGCAGACACATAAAATTCTGCAACAATAGTACCTCCAGTTCAAAGGAATACAATAAAACACATTTCAGTCCTGACTTCAAGATTTTGAAATTGAAATTTTGAAATTCAGATCCTGGATTCCAATTTTAATGGNTGAAAAAGTTTACATGGAGAAAAGAGCTGCTGCAGTCCTTGTAAAATGTCGAGTTCTTACCTCTAGTCCTGGTGTGTATCATATAAATATGTATTTAGTATTGTCGTTTTTTAAGCAAGTAATGCTGATCTAATGAACTAGAGAGGTTGCTATAGTTTATCATATATGTCTATATTTATAAGCAAGAAAGCCCTATAGAGACTGTAAGTGCACTTCAGAAATGTGTGTATTAAGAAGCAAATGCATCATGTGTCTGACATCATGCATGGGTGGCAATTGTGTAGTAAAATATATAATTTTTTTTGTTATTGTTGAAGAAATACTATTGTACATGTTTTCAATGTACCCAAAGGCACGTGTGCAGATGGTTGGTTGATAATCTACAAAGTTATATGAGGGAAAAGGATCTCCATTTGGAGCTATTATTGAATACTAGGAAACTGTTTTCTAGTCACTGTAGTTATATAATGAGAGCTTTAAAGCAAACCTTTTGTAAAAATCATACAAGCAGCAAAAAATTGAAAGCCTCCATCCTCCTGGGGTTTGGATCCAGCAAGAGTTCCTAAGGAAAAAGAAAAGTGGTGCTTTTGAATGAAATGCCAGTGCATCCTAGTGGGATATTGGTGGGAATGCAACATGGCCCAGGGTGAAAAGTTGGCCATAGCCTTCCTCTTGCTGACCACCCCAGGTAGTCCTGTTCAGTCATAATTGCACTTATGCTACCTTGGGTTGTTGAACAAAAATAAACTGTGCCCTGTTGGATGTCAAAGTGTTTTACAATAGCTTCTTACCACAAAATCCTTATATAACAACAGGTAAACTCCTTCTACTTTGCTGATGTGATCAATAAGCTGCAGAGAAAAAAAACTATTAATGATTAATTAATTAATTTTGTTATTAAAAAGTATGGTAATAAACTAATCAGTGCCCTTAGAGTCACACAGCAAACATGTGACGAGGCTGGGAACAAGTTCTCCATGCTCTGCCATTCAGCCCAACCTCACAGAATAAACACTGCATCAGCCAGAGTACAGAATGAGTCTCTTTATAACAGAATCCATAGGGTTTCCCAGATAAGATGTTTGATAAATCATTATCACAGATTGCCTTGGAAAATAGAAATATAGATAACTAAAAGGTGCCTTGATTTACCTTTATTTATACACAGGGCATTTTTCTAAACCTCGATTTTTTTTTTCAAAGTGTTTTTATTTTCTTAAGATCATTTTAGGATAAAAAGGTGCCATATGTTTGGCAATCACTCACCATTCCCTTCTGAATTCTTGCAGGAATGTAATGTACTACCAGTCTTTCCACAGTCAGATATAAACATTTTCCTCTAGATTAGATTATTAAATTATTATTTGCTATAAATAAAAAACAAATTTAGGGGCTGGTTTTACTAATCCTTGCTGTAAGGACAAGGGGGTTACTTGCATGAGTAAGGACCATTCATACAATAAGAGATGTAAAAGGTCTGGCCTGTGTATTTCAACTTTAGTTTTGCAAATAATGAAAATAGATGGTTTCTTATTTATAAAAACACCTAGCCAGTCTGAAGGAAGATAGTTCCAAAATAATACTAATAATAGCTGCTGTAGATAGGGCATGTTTCAATTATATTGTTATAAATATACCAGTATAACTTATTGCATTTTACTCTTTTGTATAACAATGGGATGTAACTGCAGGGGCTATTTATTTAAGGGGAAAAAATGGCAATATAAAATAAACCTTTCTAAAATGCATGGATAGAGAGATGCACAGACCAGTTTGTAACAATAACATGCTCAAGAGTGCCATGAATTAACATGGAGGCCTGTGCTGTCTTTTCTGTTTACAATGGCTTGTGCTTTGTGAATACATATCAAATGTTGTAATATATTTTTATTACATAGAGTTAATGGTTAATAAAAAGTTATCTATAAATATAAATACATACTATATCTGTACATTGTGATTTTGTTAAATTTACTGTTAATGAAATGTGATTATGATAAATGACTTGGTGTGAGCTATTTTTTCATATAAAAATTGACATTTTAAAAAGTCTGTTTCACTTCTTTGTCACAAGAGTTCAGCCTCTAATGTCATTGCAATGATGAGACCTGATCAGTGCTGCTCATTTGGGGAAAAAAGAACAACCTTCTTCCTGCTCCCTGAGCATCCTTGTTCCACCCAGAGCTCCCACAGAAAGATCTCTGGGGGTTTCAAACACATCCTGAACACCACCCGAGAGACACACACTGCTGAGGGGAAAGCTGGAAGCCCTCACAGAGCAGAAGTCAATTACTCTTGATGTAAAGTCCAAACTTGTGGTTCCCAAATGTGCTCTTCTGCTGACTCACCAAGTTTACTCTGTAACTATGTGTGTTAACGACAACATCAGAATCTCAACACTCAGATGTGGGTAAGCACTCAGAAAGAAATCAGCAACAGTATCTCCATTCTTCTCCCTGTGATCTCTAGACAACAGATTTGAGTTGAAAATTAAATTCTACTCCAGTGCACAGTTTAGGTCTCTTAAGGGCTCTTTTGCTTCCCTTACTGGCATTAAATCTCCACTATAGAATAGCAGAAGAGACCCCAGAAAAACTCAGAATTCTCAGACATTGAATAACTTCTGATTTAACCAATATGATTACTTTGAGCTATGTCTTGGGTTCTTGTTTTCCCCCCTTTATTTTAAACAGCTCAGCAAATAAGTTTCTGGTTTGCATCTTTCTCTGCTCATTGTCACACACACACTCAGATGGTCTCTGCAGATTAACATCAAGCTCTCAGAAATACTGGCAGGGCTGGAAGAGGTAAATAATTTATTCGTGTTCAGCTCATAGCCACTTTCAATTCATACTGAAGGCAATGCACAAATAAGGCTCCATGAGCAAAGCTTTCACTGCTGCCTTTGGAAGAAGCAGCTGGAGATGTGCTGCTTCAGCAAACCCTCAATGCCCCCCTAACATCCTCTCATGAGGGGAAGACACTTCCCAGCATTGTGGATCCACCCCAGGCTCCAGGCTCAAACAAGCACTCAAAGGAAACCTCTTAACACAGTGCAAGAGATTCTGGGAGGCTGTTCCTTCTGAATCTGTGGGAGGTTTTATTTTTCTCTGGTCTCCATTACAACTGTTTCTTTTCATCCCTTAGGAAGGACCTAAATATTGCCTTTCACATTACAAAGGCTGATGCAAAGGAATAATAATTCCTGGAAAGTTTTGCCTGGAGATTTAGCAGAGACAGAATAATTATCCTGGAATAAACAAGGAAAAGTAATTTCAAAGGACTTGCCATCCACACAGTTATGAAACTGGAGCAGTACATGAGAAGGTAAATCTCAGAGCATCATCAGATGGCCAAGAGGACTCTAAAGGGGAAAGGTTGTGAGCTACTTGGTGGTTTATGGTCCATTAGATAACAAGAAGCTGATTTAAACTGATATTGTATCCCTGTGTGCACTGTTCCCCAAGGATGTGTGCAGATATGTCATACAAGCAATACAGAAATACCCACCTCGGTGCCATTTTCTCAAATAATTTATGGTAGTGTCCCTCACAGAAAGACCCTAATGAAAGATAAAATGAAAGAAAACAAACAGCCATTACCTGGCAGTAAACAAGCAGCTATTCACATTTAGTGTTGTGTCAACAGAAAGACAACTTGTTCCAGAGGAAGAGAAGATTAAACTACTACTCTTCAACATAGGAGAATTGCTTTTGGAAGAAGATCTATCTCAGGAGGTACATTTCCAGTTAAGCAAAAGAATCACGGAATATTAAGGGTTATCCCTTTAAATTGCAAATATTTCTTTTCCAATTTCTTTTTCTTTTCAGCATTTTCTGAAAATGCTTTAGAGAACCTATTTCCAAAATGATGTCCTGACTTCTTTGCTAAAGGTGTCATCATTATATCCAACTTAATTTAAAAATTAATACTGGACCTTTGCTGTCCAGGTATCCCATTTAATTCCCATTTTACAAACTTCAGCTGCAAAGCTTTTTCTTCCTATATCTACCTACATGGGATGTCACTTTTGCTTTCATTAGTTCTGTAAGCTTCTTACATTAGAAAATAAATTATTATCTACCTTTTCTACAGACCAGTAATTCCTGTTGCTATATATTAAATACCCTGTCTTTCATGACATACGGGAAGAAATAATGTTGGCTTGATTTATTCTGTTCTACCTCTGTTTCTAAAGCTTGAACCTAATACTCCCCAAATTTTGAATATACCATTATCCAAATTAACCATCACAAGATTTCAGTAACATCTAGCAAAAACCCTTTTATTCTGCTAGTATTTGGGGAAGAGACCCACTGGGGCAGGAGCCAACCAAAATTGTTTCTATTATCTTATTGTTCCTGCTTTTTTCTGTTGTCTGCCCTCCACTGCCCACAGGCAAACTGTCAAAATCAAACTGTTTCGTTCAAAAGCAGGTTTCTCTGGAATCATAGAATCATACCATACAACTTCCTAGTGCTCATAAAAATTACATATGAGCAGCAAATCTAGGAAAGGGATTGCACCCAAACTCACTCTAGTCTGGGTAATTGCCACCTCTTAGTCAACCACACCTAAAGCCTTGCATTTCAGAAAGTGAACCTGGGTTTTCTCCTTCAAGGGCTGTCAGTTGTCTTCACTTTTCCCATACTCACCCCCAGGGACCACTCACGTTGGGTGCCAGGGTCTGTGCAAAGCTCCCAGTGATGATTGCTGCACAAAGTTCCTCTCCAGATTATTTCCATTTTACTGTTCCTATAGTTATTCTCTACAATAATTAAATCATTGCCACAAAACTTGATGCAAACTGTATAGCTCTTAATCTGTTTTTATTCAGGTGCAGTTACAAGGAGGATACATTTTAATAAGTGAGAATATGAAGAGTTAGATATTTATTTACAAGAAACTAAAAATGTAAAGGAAACTTTCAGAAAAACAAAACAAAACAAACAAAAAAGACACAATAAAACCAACCAACCAAAAACCAAACAAAGAAACAAAAAAACCTCAATAATAATAAACCAAAGAAAACCCAAACAAAGTTTTTCCTCTTGCAAAACCCTTCTGAAGTGGACAACCACTCGCACCCCTTTTCCCCTTCCTGTATGTTTTTAGAACGCCTACATCCCACCTTGTTTTATATGATATGTGAGTAGTACATCTCTGAGTGTTCCACCAGAAATCATCTTCACAACTTCCATCCTAAAGGAGCCACATGCCTGCCAGGCTCTGCCACCACTTCCCTTTAGGTGGAACAAGAACAAGGGTCCTTCTCCCCCAGACCAGCCCTGTGTGCTGCAGTCCCCAGGACAGAGCCATTCCCCAGACACCCTCTAAGCAGCCATGATGTTCAATCCAAATTCAAATCATAGAATCGTTTTGACTGGAAAAGACTTTTAAGATCATCAGGTCCAACTGTTAACCCAGTGCTGCCAGGTCACCACTGAGAAGTCAGTCAACCCCTGCTCTTAGCAAAGCACAGCTCTCATAGCTGGCTTTGCTTGTCAGTGGCAGTTTCAGATGCTAAAAATTCCAGGATATTCTGAAAATTAACATAGGACTGACAAAAAAATATTATGCCAACAATTCCCACAACAGTATCACACGGTGTTTTGCTAGAAAAAGATCCACCTGCATCTGTAGATTCTGAGAGAGGATGCCACAAAAGTCAAGTCAGCCTTGCAAAACCACCAACAGCAGAACAAGGCAGAAGCTACCTGCAAACCTGGCAGTGCTCTGAGGCTCAGGCTTGACCCCAGTGGAATTTTTCCTGAACTTGGACAGGAGAGCAAGAGCCAAGGTGGCACTTGGCTCCTCTCATTGTTTGCAAGCTCTACACTTCCTCAGGGTTGCAAATTCTTGTTTTCCTGCTCTAGAGAAACATTTCTTATGAAGTTTTTTGAGACATACGAAGTCATGGTATGCTAATTTTCACGAGGCTGCTTTTTCCTGCCATTATTCTCATGTAAAGATTGCTTTCAGCTCTTTATCATCTGTCCTCATTTAATCCATTTCTAAAATATCCATGCAGCACAAAACGTTGCAGTTGATCTCATTAAGTGTCTCCTAATAATTGCAGGTTTTTAGAAAGCTGAAGACAAAAAGTGACTGAAATTAAGATTGTAATGAAAAAAGAACAAGAAAAAAAATAAATGAGTAGGAGTATGATAATTACATGCTTACGACTGTGACAGTAGGCAAAAGAAAACAGAGCAGCAGATGGTATCCAAATGTAAAGGAAAATGTAAATGATGCTGAACTCAGATGGTTCTCTAAATAATGGTGTATTTAGCAGCAGGTAGATGCTCCACCTAAAGAAATGCTGCCTGATAATTCAAGGATGTGAATCCTGTAGAGAAGGGACATACCAGCCTTTATTTAGATGAAAATCACTTTATTAATTTCTATGTATTTCAGGGCCTTTATTCACTTTCCTGGCTATCTCCACAATTTTGCTTAGCCATAAACTTACATTAGATTTGAAATTCCTCACTAGTAGTTACACAAACCATCACCTTCTTCTGTGACCTTGGTAGCCTTAACATAACTCTGCAATATTGCCCGAGTCAGTAGCAGCTGATCTCTAGCTTAGTGGGGAAAAAAAATGTACCACTAAAAGCCAACAAAAATGATCAGCAGCATTTTAGGTCATTTTCCCAGGAAAACATCTCAGCATTGTAATAAAAGGGTTATGTGAATAAGGGCGATGGAAGAATCAGGTCTCCCCAGTTTCCTGTGTCTGAGGCTGCAACAGAACAGGAAAGGTCAAGAGGACCTGGGCAGAAGGTCCAGCCAGCGAAGTGCTGACATACAAAAGGGGTTTTTTAAAGAAGGGCAGAAAGCAGGGCATGTGCAAAGGCCAAATGTTTCATCAGTGAAAGCTCATGTGTCAAGTCTGATAAACTGCTGGCTGAAGCACCAGCCAGCTGCCTAAAAGCCTCTTTCCAGCTATGAATTATTGGGTGTGTGTAAACACAGTTAATAAGTTTCTTGGGCCTTGTTTTTCTCATGTTGTTATAGTTCTGGAAGCAGCAAGATACAACCAGTCTGTAGAGCCAGGCAGTATTTGTCTAAAGATCTTTTTACTCATACTTTGTTCCTCCTTTGCAATGCAAAAGAAAGAAGAGGATGGGAATAGATCTCTATGCTTGTTTCATATTTATATACATATCTATTTATATCACTTATAATTATGTATGTATTTTACATATTTATTCTTCCAAAGGACTACTATAAAAGCAATAGAATCTATTATCTGTTAAAAATCAATTATTTTTAATGTTAAAAATAAATTTTTGAATTATCATTATTTTCACTTCTCCTATGTCAAGAGAACCCAAAGAATATTGCTGCCTACCAGCAGACAATGAATATACATAGGCAGTGAGACCATCATCTCAGAAGAACTTCTGATGACTTTAAATTGTTTCATCTTCTATTTTTTGGCCTACTGACATAGACTTTTTCCAGGGACTGAGGCATATTCTTGCTTATGGTAAAACATGAGCAGATAAGATTGAGCTGATTAGACAGTGGAGAAGTGTGTGCTTTTCTAATTTTACTTTTTTGTTCTCTGTAACCCAAATTCCATGTGTGTTCCAAAACCTCCACTGATTTTAAAGAGTTTCCCAAGGGAGATAAACATCCAGTATGACCCATATGGCTTCCCAGTCTCATGTTCCTTGCTCAGCTCATCCACACCACCAATGAGCTTCACACCATGGGGTGGACCAGCAAGATCCTTTTGTTTTGCATTGTGCTCATTATATCATTAAATCATCCAGGCTGCCTTACAATGTATTTTCTCTTTCTTCTTTCCATCTTAGTTCCTACCAGCCCATGCCATGACCTGCAGATGAGCTAATGAGTTACTTCTTGTTATTCTGCATATTTCCCTTCTTTTAACAGATGCAGGTGCACATGCTGCTGAAGTATTTCCCCAGGAGCCCATGGTTCTTAATCACTCTATTAAAGTGATTATGTATCTGTCATAATTTTCACATTAAAATTATCTGCTTTAACTGCATGCACAGAGCTGTTTAAAAACTTCTTTTTTTTGTGAACAGCTGATTGAATTTAGCTCAGTTGCTTGTTTACAGATTGTCCCCTGCCTGCTCACAGTTTTAGGGAGCTGCTGAGTCACTGAAGTTATTCAAGTTATTTCAGGTATTTTGGGCTGGGGCAGAATGAGGACTATCACTTAGAGCAAGCTGATCTCAGCATACAGATTCTGAAATGCCATGGGGCAACTTGTAGGCCAGCCCCATACCTGGTGGCNATTCTGAGAGAGGATGCCACAAAAGTCAAGTCAGCCTTGCAAAACCACCAACAGCAGAACAAGGCAGAAGCTACCTGCAAACCTGGCAGTGCTCTGAGGCTCAGGCTTGACCCCAGTGGAATTTTTCCTGAACTTGGACAGGAGAGCAAGAGCCAAGGTGGCACTTGGCTCCTCTCATTGTTTGCAAGCTCTACACTTCCTCAGGGTTGCAAATTCTTGTTTTTCTGCTCTAGAGAAACATTTCTTATGAAGTTTTTTGAGACATACGAAGTCATGGTATGCTAATTTTCACGAGGCTGCTTTTTCCTGCCATTATTCTCATGTAAAGATTGCTTTCAGCTCTTTATCATCTGTCCTCATTTAATCCATTTCTAAAATATCCATGCAGCACAAAACGTTGCAGTTGATCTCATTAAGTGTCTCCTAATAATTGCAGGTTTTTAGAAAGCTGAAGACAAAAAGTGACTGAAATTAAGATTGTAATGAAAAAAGAACAAGAAAAAAAATAAATGAGTAGGAGTATGATAATTACATGCTTACGACTGTGACAGTAGGCAAAAGAAAACAGAGCAGCAGATGGTATCCAAATGTAAAGGAAAATGTAAATGATGCTGAACTCAGATGGTTCTCTAAATAATGGTGTATTTAGCAGCAGGTAGATGCTCCACCTAAAGAAATGCTGCCTGATAATTCAAGGATGTGAATCCTGTAGAGAAGGGACATACCAGCCTTTATTTAGATGAAAATCACTTTATTAATTTCTATGTATTTCAGGGCCTTTATTCACTTTCCTGGCTATCTCCACAATTTTGCTTAGCCATAAACTTACATTAGATTTGAAATTCCTCACTAGTAGTTACACAAACCATCACCTTCTTCTGTGACCTTGGTAGCCTTAACATAACTCTGCAATATTGCCCGAGTCAGTAGCAGCTGATCTCTAGCTTAGTGGGGAAAAAAAATGTACCACTAAAAGCCAACAAAAATGATCAGCAGCATTTTAGGTCATTTTCCCAGGAAAACAGCTCAGCATTGTAATAAAAGGGTTATGTGAATAAGGGCGATGGAAGAATCAGGTCTCCCCAGTTTCCNAGAAGAACTTCTGATGACTTTAAATTGTTTCATCTTCTATTTTTTGGCCTACTGACATAGACTTTTTCCAGGGACTGAGGCATATTCTTGCTTATGGTAAAACATGAGCAGATAAGATTGAGCTGATTAGACAGTGGAGAAGTGTGTGCTTTTCTAATTTTACTTTTTTGTTCTCTGTAACCCAAATTCCATGTGTGTTCCAAAACCTCCACTGATTTTAAAGAGTTTCCCAAGGGAGATAAACATCCAGTATGACCCATATGGCTTCCCAGTCTCATGTTCCTTGCTCAGCTCATCCACACCACCAATGAGCTTCACACCATGGGGTGGACCAGCAAGATCCTTTTGTTTTGCATTGTGCTCATTATATCATTAAATCATCCAGGCTGCCTTACAATGTATTTTCTCTTTCTTCTTTCCATCTTAGTTCCTACCAGCCCATGCCATGACCTGCAGATGAGCTAATGAGTTACTTCTTGTTATTCTGCATATTTCCCTTCTTTTAACAGATGCAGGTGCACATGCTGCTGAAGTATTTCCCCAGGAGCCCATGGTTCTTAATCACTCTATTAAAGTGATTATGTATCTGTCATAATTTTCACATTAAAATTATCTGCTTTAACTGCATGCACAGAGCTGTTTAAAAACTTCTTTTTTTTGTGAACAGCTGATTGAATTTAGCTCAGTTGCTTGTTTACAGATTGTCCCCTGCCTGCTCACAGTTTTAGGGAGCTGCTGAGTCACTGAAGTTATTCAAGTTATTTCAGGTATTTTGGGCTGGGGCAGAATGAGGACTATCACTTAGAGCAAGCTGATCTCAGCATACAGATTCTGAAATGCCATGGGGCAACTTGTAGGCCAGCCCCATACCTGGTGGCATGCTTAGCCTTTAGCAGGCTGTGAGAGCCTTTCTCATCATTAATGCATGTGTACATGGAGTCTTCCTACAGCAGCTGCATACCAGAAATAGCCTCAGCGCCAGCTTGGCAGCAGCAGCCTCTGTGGACAGAGCACTGAAGCATTAAGCCATCAAAATAGATCTACATCCTAACTTCTGTTAATGTAGAACCTGTGCATTTTGGTCTTCTCAGCCTTCTGGGCTGACTGGCTGATGTGGATAAAACAAGGGAGTTTCGAGGCAGCTGCTGGATGTGGTGCAGCTGCTTGCTTTAAATACCTCACTTGCCTGGACAGAGAGGGGGTATGTGTGCATTGCTCCTGCCTTGGAGCAAGTGGATGAAGAGGATGACCACAGATAGAATCATAGCATTGTTTAGGCTGGAAATTAGCTTTAAGATCATTGAATCCAACTGTAAACCCAGCACTGCCAGGGCACCACTAAACCATGTCCCCCAGCACCACATCTCCACAGCTTTGAAACCCTTGCAGGGATGGGGACTCCACCACTGCCCTGGACAGCCTGGGACAGCCCTTGACAACCTTCTTGGGATCCAACCTAAGCCTCCTCTGTCACAGCTTGAAGCCTTCTCCTCTTTTCCTGTCACATGTTCCTTGGGAGGAGAGACTGATCCCACCTGGCTCCACCCTCCTGTCAGGGAGTTGTTGAGAGCCAGAAGGTCTCCCCTGAGCCTCCTCTCCAGGCTGAACAACCCCAGGTCCCTCAGCTGCTCCTCACAAAGCTTGTGCTCTAGACCAGGTATCTTCTGGCATTAAGAATCCATGATAAGAAAAAGGTATTTGCTTCCACACTGACCACAACAACCTCTCTTTCTCTGTTGTTTGTTTCTGAATTCTTTTAACATGTTTTTATACTGGAGTTTTAAGAAACCTTTGAATTTTTGCCTTACAGAAAGAAGCATGCTTGCATATGGGGTATTTAAAGGGCAAATTCCTATTTAGGAATTCTTCCCATGAACTCAGGAAATTCAGTACTGTCCTAGAATTAGTTTCTCTAGCTTTTCCAACATGCATTTGTTTATAACATGCAGAGATGTGCATTGTTAAAGTTAATTTAGCTTGAAAATCGAGTCTTTGCTTTTGGAACAACATATCAGTGAACTGAAAACTACCAAACACGACTGAGAATCCTGCTGCCACCATCCCCTCCCCTCCCACTTTGGATTCACAAGAAAGCAAAACAAAACATTAAAGGGACAAGCACTGGCACTGCTACTTGGTTTGTTTGTACATGAAGCACTTTTTGCTTGAACACAAGAGGAATGAAAAACAAGGACATCATTTCCCCATTCCCAAGTCTCTTCTCTTTCACCTCCTCTCCCTCTGGGATGCTTTGCATGAACATACTGACAGTGTTTCTGACTGTCAGCCATTCCCTTCTGACAGTCTTGCCCCTTATACAGTTTCTCTCAGTCATCCACAGCATCACAAACAAGTGATCTGCTTCTGAGAGATGGATAGCTGGGAACGGGAGGCAGTTACAGCTGAATTTCAGGGAGTTTTCTGCACAATCCATAATAAATCTACAATGCTGGATGTTCCAGTTACCTACAGCAGTCCCCACAGCAGTCTCTATTTCTCCTTTTTGCCAGCAGAACAACATTACAAAACTTTTTGTCACCAAAATAAGGTAATTTTCATCTGTTACACGGACTATGTGTCTGTCTCTGGGAAGCTGATGCTTATTGATTAAAATATTGTGCATGTAACTCAGAGAGGGAAGAAGGGACAAAGTCAAGAGGGAACCATACATACCATGATTAAGGTACAGAAGTTGTTCTTCTAAGCTCAATGTTAAACATACATTTCTTAGAACAAAAACAGCCTAAGGAAGCAACAAATAAAAACCAAAATATCCTCATAATTGTACCAGTTCAATGGCTTAAAATTTTCTAACCTGGCTCATGCAAAGTCATGAGTTGAACTTAAAAATAATTATTATCAACTGAGAAATATAATCGAGGGCAGTGGTATTTGGCCATGGTTTCTCTAGATGCCTGTAAACATCTGAGCATTGGCTTTCTTTACAACTCTGAAGGCTTTAAAAAAAAAAAGACAGAAACAGATTCTCCCATGAAGAGCTGTATAAACACAAGGGGGTGACAGCATTAGACCAGAGCTCAATGACACTTTTCTTAGTATTTAATTTACAGCAGCACCCATAATGTGCTGGACTTTTATAAACTTTCAAGTGGGGATAGATCACAAAATTTAATGTAGAAAATCATCATACTTTCACAGTAGGAATCAGATAAAAAAATAACTCTTGGCAAGCCACAACCACTGTAAATTACTGATAAGGAGATTTATTAAGTGCAGTGACAAAGTGAGGTCAGTAGGTTTGGTACAGCTTCAACAGACGGGCATTTGTTCTTTTTTTTCCCTCCCTCTCTAAAGCCTCTTTATAAACTTACTCAAAAACATGGCCAAGTTCCTAAATATTTCAAGGTAATATTTTCAAATGCAGAAATCATAGGAGACTTGGGGGTTTTCTACAGCAGAGTGATTACCTTTTTTTGTTGTTTTTCTAGGGTTTTTATATTTGTTTGTGGGGGTTTTTTTGATATGTGTGTTTTTTGTTTTGGTTGGTTGGGTTTCTGTTTGTTTTCCTGTTGTTTTTTGTTTGTTTGTTTATTTCTCCCTCCTTTTGAATTCTTTTTGGAGGATAGAAGCAAGATTAATACCACTATTCTACATGCAGTGTTCTTAGGCTGCAGCTTCATCACGGAAACAAGTTTGATGAGATATAATCAGGAAAGCTGATAAAGAATACAGACTCCTACACTCTGCTCTGATTGTTGCTATAATAAGACTACATTTGTACAGTTTGGTTTATCTAACGTCAAACAATTGGCAGCTCTGCAGTGTTGATGCCCCCTGAGGGCTGGCTGTCCTCATAATTGCTTCTGTCTACTGAAAGTAAACATATGAAGTGTGTACAACATGCCCACACAAGGCATATAAACACAGGCATCAGTATTGTTGTGGGTCACAGAGATTACTTTCCAGCCTATCATTTTTAGCATCCTTATTTGCTTCTTCTTCCTCCTCCAGAGTTTTGTTTGTTGGGTTTTTTTTAATTCTAATAACAGACATTTATTTTGTTTTAAATTGGGAATGGAAAATTTCAACAACCTCAGCAGTTCATGATACTTCTATATCCTTTGAGAAACTCTCTGTTATGGGACAGTGATGATTTGGAGCTGTGCCTGGAATGGGATGAATACAACAGGGGGTGAACAGAGACCTGGCTTGGTTTATTTCACATGTGCTCCACTGAGTGTCCATCCTCCTGCCACAAAGGGCTATGGCAGCATTTCCCCTTCACACCACACATCATATTTCTGTCAGATTAAAAACTCATTGAAGGAATGAGTCTTTGACCTGCTTCCCACCCTGAGCTTTTACCAGCAATCTTCCTGTTCCAAGGACTATATGAAAATTCAGGAAAAGGCAAGTTCAGGGAAGGACAGAAGCTAATTCAGGATCAATAAAGGAGTAGAAGACTTCAATTTGAATCCTTTTCTCCACTGAAAAAGTGGTTATCTTTCTCCCACCCTAATCTCACGCTTGTTCAGGTTTCATTTCCCAAACACTAGACCTAAAAAGTTAACAATTTCCCTGCAGATTAGAAGGATGAGTTCAGGGAAGCCCTATTAATTTATAATTTGTGCAGATCCGGCCTGTAATTTATTTCTTCTCATCCAGCATTAATGGTGCCTTTCAAACATGAAGGAAAATTTGCCCTTCATTTTTGTCCCCAGAATTAGTACCACCAGCTAATTCTGTTGGTACAGAAAACCACCATCCAAGTAGCCAGTACCCTATCATTCTCAAGCACCTATTACATTTGATTTTCAGTTTCCTAACAGCAAAGGAATTAATAATGCATCTAAAGAATGTGATAATCTGAAAAGTACTCTCTAGAGAGTTTAGACTTGGCTGCTTTAAGGATGATAGGTTGCTGCTAAAGCCAAGATGGAAATTCATCAACCAATTTGTATGAACACTTTCATTAGTGAGAAAAGTGCCTTATACTGTTGGATTTTCTCCAAACCATGTATGTCCTGCACTCTACTTAATGCTGAAGGTGGCCTGGTTATTGACAAGTTTGTACCATCAGCACTCAAATTTACAGTCAGAGTATTGTACCATCGTTACTCATATTTACAGTAACTCAGAGTCATTAAATTGATCCTCAATGACCTTCTTAAGGCAAAAGTGGTATAAAGAATGTGAGGAAACACTGCTGTGAAATTTCAGTAAAACCAGATACCACGTGTCTCTAAAAAGAACTCCCAAAGTCTTAACACTCAAGAAACTTATTTTACCACTTTAAAATTACAATATAGCAACAAGCAAGAACAAAACCATCTAGCATTAAACTAAATAAGTAACTTACACTCTACTTCTAGTGGAGCTGTTGAGTTGATGGTCACAGTCCTTCAGCATAAGCACAGGGGGTTGAAACATTACCAGAAACCACTAAGTTCATTCCAGTGCCTCTAGATGCCATTCATTCACCAAAAATAGAACAATAAATTTTTGCCTTTAGGCAGATACAGATTAGATCACAGAAGCAGTCTGACTTTCCATTTGTTTTCCCCTCCTTTTCAGATTAAACTGCAAAGCTCCTAGTTCTTCTTGTTAAGAGTCTGATCCAAACTTGAAATCACAGGAGGTGATTAGTGAGATGGGTTGAAGCTGTGTCATGGCACCAGGACACAACCAAATCAATGCCTCTATACACCTGTTAGAGGGCTCACAGAACTATAATAAATAGGAATGTGATTTTTAAGATTTGAACCATATAATCAGATCCAGATTCTTGTGGTAAGAAATGGATCTCAAATTTAAACCCCTCTGGTCTATTCAGATGAGATTATGGTGTCATTGATTCTTATTAACCCAAGTATTGAACTTCTGTCATATATAAACCACAAAAAGTAATTCCATTTTTCATGTTTTTACTTGCTGACAATAAGGCTGACTGAATTTTGTTAGATATTTAAATGATGGTTCACTGGGAATGCTCTTTTTTTTATTGTTCTTGGGATACTACAGAGTTAGTACAAATGATTGTGCTGTTGACATAAGTGGTATATTGAATTCTAGAAAGCAGCTGCAGCAAATTAAGTGAGACTTAATGACTAGAATAATTAAAATATCAGGTGGTTGATAATGCCTCTTATAATAATAGGTGGGAGTCATTACTAACTGCTTTTTATAAACATGAGTAGTTCAGAAAGCACAGTACAGAATTTGAATGGAAAAGAATTCTAATAAGAAAAGAAAGCTTTCTGTTCATAATTGTAATTAAGTATTACTATTCATAGATGTTATTTTAAACATGCAGAGGAGGGGTTTTGTATGGAAAAAAAAAAATAAACTAAGTGGGATTTTTATGTTGTTTTATTTTTTAGGGTTGGTTGGGGTTTTTTCATCTTATTTCCAGCCTATTGTGCATATATATTTATTATCACGAGCTTAGTTGAGGTCTCTCCATATGGGAACTTGCCAACCTGTCATGTTTGAAGCTGCATTCTGGGTTTCTTTATATTTTTTCAGATCTATATATGCCTTATTCCATATACCTTTCTCTGGCCTTGAAGCCCTCTGTGCACACTGATGCTTTACCCTGTGACAGTATCTTTCAGCTGCTTTCAGTCCCAGTCTACACTGGCCATAGCAATTCCTCATTATGGAGTGAAGGACAGGATGATTTATTATTNAGGCAAGTTCAGGGAAGGACAGAAGCTAATTCAGGATCAATAAAGGAGTAGAAGACTTCAATTTGAATCCTTTTCTCCACTGAAAAAGTGGTTATCTTTCTCCCACCCTAATCTCACGCTTGTTCAGGTTTCATTTCCCAAACACTAGACCTAAAAAGTTAACAATTTCCCTGCAGATTAGAAGGATGAGTTCAGGGAAGCCCTATTAATTTATAATTTGTGCAGATCCGGCCTGTAATTTATTTCTTCTCATCCAGCATTAATGGTGCCTTTCAAACATGAAGGAAAATTTGCCCTTCATTTTTGTCCCCAGAATTAGTACCACCAGCTAATTCTGTTGGTACAGAAAACCACCATCCAAGTAGCCAGTACCCTATCATTCTCAAGCACCTATTACATTTGATTTTCAGTTTCCTAACAGCAAAGGAATTAATAATGCATCTAAAGAATGTGATAATCTGAAAAGTACTCTCTAGAGAGTTTAGACTTGGCTGCTTTAAGGATGATAGGTTGCTGCTAAAGCCAAGATGGAAATTCATCAACCAATTTGTATGAACACTTTCATTAGTGAGAAAAGTGCCTTATACTGTTGGATTTTCTCCAAACCATGTATGTCCTGCACTCTACTTAATGCTGAAGGTGGCCTGGTTATTGACAAGTTTGTACCATCAGCACTCAAATTTACAGTCAGAGTATTGTACCATCGTTACTCATATTTACAGTAACTCAGAGTCATTAAATTGATCCTCAATGACCTTCTTAAGGCAAAAGTGGTATAAAGAATGTGAGGAAACACTGCTGTGAAATTTCAGTAAAACCAGATACCACGTGTCTCTAAAAAGAACTCCCAAAGTCTTAACACTCAAGAAACTTATTTTACCACTTTAAAATTACAATATAGCAACAAGCAAGAACAAAACCATCTAGCATTAAACTAAATAAGTAACTTACACTCTACTTCTAGTGGAGCTGTTGAGTTGATGGTCACAGTCCTTCAGCATAAGCACAGGGGGTTGAAACATTACCAGAAACCACTAAGTTCATTCCAGTGCCTCTAGATGCCATTCATTCACCAAAAATAGAACAATAAATTTTTGCCTTTAGGCAGATACAGATTAGATCACAGAAGCAGTCTGACTTTCCATTTGTTTTCCCCTCCTTTTCAGATTAAACTGCAAAGCTCCTAGTTCTTCTTGTTAAGAGTCTGATCCAAACTTGAAATCACAGGAGGTGATTAGTGAGATGGGTTGAAGCTGTGTCATGGCACCAGGACACAACCAAATCAATGCCTCTATACACCTGTTAGAGGGCTCACAGAACTATAATAAATAGGAATGTGATTTTTAAGATTTGAACCATATAATCAGATCCAGATTCTTGTGGTAAGAAATGGATCTCAAATTTAAACCCCTCTGGTCTATTCAGATGAGATTATGGTGTCATTGATTCTTATTAACCCAAGTATTGAACTTCTGTCATATATAAACCACAAAAAGTAATTCCATTTTTCATGTTTTTACTTGCTGACAATAAGGCTGACTGAATTTTGTTAGATATTTAAATGATGGTTCACTGGGAATGCTCTTTTTTTTATTGTTCTTGGGATACTACAGAGTTAGTACAAATGATTGTGCTGTTGACATAAGTGGTATATTGAATTCTAGAAAGCAGCTGCAGCAAATTAAGTGAGACTTAATGACTAGAATAATTAAAATATCAGGTGGTTGATAATGCCTCTTATAATAATAGGTGGGAGTCATTACTAACTGCTTTTTATAAACATGAGTAGTTCAGAAAGCACAGTACAGAATTTGAATGGAAAAGAATTCTAATAAGAAAAGAAAGCTTTCTGTTCATAATTGTAATTAAGTATTACTATTCATAGATGTTATTTTAAACATGCAGAGGAGGGGTTTTGTATGGAAAAAAAAAAATAAACTAAGTGGGATTTTTATGTTGTTTTATTTTTTAGGGTTGGTTGGGGTTTTTTCATCTTATTTCCAGCCTATTGTGCATATATATTTATTATCACGAGCTTAGTTGAGGTCTCTCCATATGGGAACTTGCCAACCTGTCATGTTTGAAGCTGCATTCTGGGTTTCTTTATATTTTTTCAGATCTATATATGCCTTATTCCATATACCTTTCTCTGGCCTTGAAGCCCTCTGTGCACACTGATGCTTTACCCTGTGACAGTATCTTTCAGCTGCTTTCAGTCCCAGTCTACACTGGCCATAGCAATTCCTCATTATGGAGTGAAGGACAGGATGATTTATTATTTAAGCTGCTGGAGAAAAGTACTAGTTTTTAAGTAGAATTCATAGCTGTTACAAGATAACTTTAAATACATCTCTAACTTCCCAAGTCTTGCAGAAGTTGCAAAATCTGAATGCAAAAGCTTCTTTATGGAGCTACCATTTCATCAGTCCTTCATCTTTTTCTTTATCCATGTCCTGCTCAGGAAAATAAAGCTTTCTAAATTGCCCACACCTTCTCCTAGAATAGTATGAAACCAAAAGAGCAGCCACTTGCAGAGCAGTGCAATGTTCCTTTGTAGCATTTTGCTGAAAAATCCCACCTACTTCCAGAGGTGCTGATGTACCTCAAGAGCCCAAGTGTTACCTCCAGATGTGAAGCTGCCACTCCAGCCATGCTCTGATGAGCTTCACAGATGAAAGTTGGACCTTCTCCTGGGAGTCTAGCTAATGAGGAGAGGTAAGTGCTTGAAAGGTCTCTGAAGATCAGTTTAGTAGAGTCAAGCAAAGCGGCCTGAGCAGAAAACTGTGCAGGATATAATTTAACACAGCCTGTGCAAACCATTAGGCACAAGGTGGGGAAGATAGATTTCACCTCTCTGAGCCTGACACTATAGTAGACAATTAAAAACAATCATATACCTGAAAAGATAGATTAGGTATGTAAACATGCAGCTATAAAGTACCTTTATGTTGTGTCTTTATCTTTTTTTCACAGGTTTTCCAAAATCCTCTTATATCTGTTTTTTCTGATAAATGTATTCATTTTGGGTAGTTAGCAGTTAAAACTCTATGCCAAAAATTGTCCAGTCCATACAGCCCCTCTGAAATTTATGAAAGATGTAAAAATTGTCCTTTTCCTGTCCAATGAGCAAGTAACAGATAATGAGCTTGAAAGCACTGTAACATTTTCCTGTGAAGCAGTGATCTAAATCTCCATCAAAATAAAACTGAGTAATTCATCAGGTTTAAGACAGAGAAGCCACTACCACTACTGATCTACAAATTGTCCTGCAAATATGAAGATGGACTTGGTGGGTTTGTAAGTCTCACTTAGATATAAACTGTCTGTGCATGCTGTAAAATAGTGATTACCAGCAGAAGATGGAGGAGAATGGTTATTCAGTGACTTGCTGTTCCAGGCACAAGACTGCACTCACTGTGAAGGCTTCACTGAACTCAAATTTTGCAGCTCAAAAATCATGTGATAGTGTTACAGTGAAATACAAAAATGTCATCTCAAGCTAAATGACCTTTACAAAGAAAGACTAGTGAGCACATTAGACTAAGTGTTTAGATGTGATTTAAGCTTGGAAAAGTAAGGAAATACCAGAATAAAGCCCTACAATTTCTGTAAGTTAACCTCCTGAACCCAAAAAGCATTTTATAGCCATTTATTTAGGACTAGAAAACTGCCTGCCACTATGATTACACAGAGAAACACAGGCAAAAGTGATGCATGAAATCAACTGTGAAAAACCACTGACCCTCTCTCCACGTATGCAACTGCTCCAGTAAGAACGGATAAAGACGTTTGGAAAGTTATATCCCCTTAGTGAGTATGAAATAGAGATCCTTTGGGCTCTAGCTGGGTGGTTGGCAGGTGTTTTGACACAGAGCTGTTTGTCCTGTGGTGTTTCCATGCTGGTGTGGCAGCAAGAGGTGATGCTACCACAATTCATACGAATTGTATGTGCTTTTACACATCCTCCCTCAGGCGTCTGGCTGCAACCTGACTGAATTCACACAGAGCCTGATTACAAAGGGAAATGGTAAAGAAGCACTTTTGCCTTGAAACTTGGGAATTTTCAGACCCATAACTTCTCTAGTATATGCCAGTTTTTAAAGGTTAACTAGTGAAAGTCGTTGGTGTGAAGCTGCTTCTTCTCTGTTCCAAGTGAACTCATCTCTGTTCCGGTGTTTCTCAAAAAGGTCAACCACCTACCACAGCATGATAATAGAGGCAAGTCAATCTGTCTGTGAAACTCTGGCACTGGCTGCCAAAATCCAGACTTTGGGAAGATGTCCCACATTCACTGAAAATAATGAGCTGAAGTTAGAGGAAAAAAACACAACTATACATGGATAAAAGAAGGGAAAGTAGCTAGTGACAGAAGCTGAAAATATGTGACAGGCTTAAAATAGCCGACAAAACAAAACCAAAAAAAAAGCATTTTTTTCACCAGCAATGACTTCAATTACATTCATTTTTTATTAGTGTATTTTACCCACAGAGAGCTCAACCTCCTGGTAAAAGTGATACTTGGATGTTCCCAAAAGTCTGCTGGTGCCAGCAAATTAAATTTGTGCTAGAGGTTACCAAGATTCACAACACTTATACCAACATGTGTAAGTAGAATTTATAATCTAGAATCACAGACTGAATTGGATTGGAAGGGACCTTAAAGATCATCTCATTCCAATCCCCCAGACATGGACAGGGACACTTCCCACTAGACCAGGTTGTTCAACCTGATACAGTTTTAGTAGCTACAGTTTTATGGGCTCCAGCATTCCCAAGCTGATTTGCAGATACTGAGATCTGTCTTTGAGAGGTTCTTGTACATGTAGTTACTAAAATGGATGAGAAACTGAGATATGGGGTGATAAACCCATGATAATTAGATTAAAAAACACTTGAGTAGCTGGACAGCATGACATGGATAGTCAAGGAGAAACCAGCCAGCTCCCACTGTATTTTATGATTTTCAGGGCTCTGCATGAGAACAGATGACTGATGGCTGGTATTATCAAGTAGATCAGAATATGTCCTGTTTTAACCTTTTATTTATTTAACCTTTACTGTATGGGGTCAGATTGTGCAGCTGAATTTCTTATTATTTGGAAGGGATTGTATTTTTTCTTTTCTATCAGGGATGATGAAAGTTTAGCAAAGTCCTTATATAAGTAGCTGTTAAATTTCTAAAAGGATTGTTTCCATCCTCAAGTTTTATTTCCTGTCATTTCTCCAGGGTGGCCTATTTTCCTACAACATTAAAAAGAAAACAAGTTAAAAGCAGAGAATGTTGAAAAAAAAAAAATTACCCGTTTTAAAGCTATGGGAAAGGTAGCCAAACAGAAAACACTGGTATCCAGACTTCTTGTTTTGTGATTTGGATCTATCTAAAGGTTAAATAGCAGTGCTATGTATTTCAAACAAAATGAACATTTTAACTCCCAAGTGCATAACTACAGCAATAAATAGGGTGCACTTCAGGTCAGAATTCTGTTCAGGGCAGGCATAAGTATGTTATCTCAGCACGAGATGTTCACTCATCTGATGTTCCTAGTAAAATTCCTTTGAACTTGAGTGTTTTCCAATGTAGAGGTACTGGATAACCAAAAAAATAATTGCACAGACAAATACACTTGACAGCTATTAGGCCATTTATTTAGTAATGTCTGGACTAAAATTGAGTAAGGTCACCTGCATTAGTCACAGTTCTGCTGTGCCCAGGTATGTGTAAGCACTAGTCATGGCCAGTAAAGAGCACCAAAGCACTACCTTCAGCATCTGATGTTACTGAGGTCTTCAACAGAGTCCATCTAGTTTTAGCTAGTAGACATCACAGAACTTCCCATCAAATCCACTTCTTGCTATGAAATGAAAAGAACTTGTCATTGAGATAACCTCGTATCCGAGAACAAAGCATAAGGACCTCTAGGTTTGTAAAGTACATCTCAAACCAGACCAAAACTTTATTTCAAGGTAGAAAGAATTGATATGCCAGGACAAAGATAGTGGCTTCAACCTTCAATCTCTTTATCACAGTGGTTTAAATTTGGCTGGTTAGATCCTCATTTGCCTCTGCATGCCAACCACCCCCAGTGAGATGTCTGGGGAGCCTTCACAGGATTGCAGAGAGAAACTACCTAATAAACTCCATCAGTTATAACACACACACAAAAAGTGTATGGACCTGATCTGTTGTGGCAATATAAAAATCTACATATGCCAATGAACAAGACAAATTAAGATGCTAACAAATTATCTGCTGTTATTACTCCATATTGCAAAATTATTTCCTATTGTTACCTGCACAAAGACATCATTAATCCTTTCTCAGCTGCCAAAAACCCCCCATCTTGACAAGCTGCTATGCCAAAAAAAACCCAAAAAACAAAACATACAGTATTTTGTAAGGGTGGTAAATAAAGTGAAATAAGTAAAACATAATTCTAAATGCTAATGTAATGATTGGGTTATTTGTTTACTTCTATTACTTACTTCAAAAGATGATGACTGGGAGCCAGAATTTAATCATTTTAGTTATAGAAAATTGTGTATTCAGTCTTCTGTTTCTTTGATCCCTAGCTGCCAAATACATTACTGTTATTTAATGATACCTGCAGAGCAAGCATGGGCTAGAATTGTCTTAAGAAATTTAACAGTACAACTATTTATTATGCAAGGGTTCATGATTATATTATTCATCCTGCAATCTTTTGCCTTTTATGTGTTTACAAGATTCATTGACAAGAAAAAATACTTAATACAGATTGCATCTGATATTTTTACAGTAAGTTTATTACTTGCACTTTATTTTTCCTCAGTTCTGAATGATACTTCAGTGATTGCCTTTTCCAAGAATTGTATCAAAGAGGCAAAAACTGTAATAGCAATTAAAATGTTTTAAGCAGAATTGGATTTGAAAATGTATGTCACAGTCTTGCTACCAAGCCTATTAAGAGGTGTTTATTTAGCCACAGACTCTTGACCAGCTAAAATTAATTACACCAACTGTATGAAAGTCATAACATTGAAGATAATGGAAGAAAATTAATTTTCACCATCTGATACTTTGTTCAATATTTCTTTAGTTCATTCTTTCCTAGATCTGATCTACATCTTTCCTGAACCTCAATCCTATCCTGCTGTACAATTTTGTTACCTAAAAGGCAGTAATAAAGCACAAATCCTGATCCCATAGAGTTATAAAGCCAGAAAAGCAGCAGCAGCTGCAGTGGCAAGATGAGCAGACCATGCACAGGAATATAAAATCCCTTGCATGTCATAGCAGATAGTGGCACAAGGTGTGCATGAGCACAAAAGGCACTTACAGGCAGGCCAAAAATCAAGGAAAAAATGGCATCAGTGGATTTGTGAACTATGCACATGTCAATGACCAAACCTCTCCTCTCATACACAATACAACTGGCTGTATCTATAAGAAAATCTTTGTTTCAAGTCCTCCTCCCAGGCTGGAGAAGGGGTGCCATGCCACAGTGCTGAAGTGGTCATTATCCCATGCCCCTTTTCATATGGTTTAGTTCACAGGGTTTAAATGTAGCTTTAAAAAAGCCAGGGGAGAAAACACTCCTGGCATAAAACTCTGAAATCACAAAACATCCTTAAATAAAAACAACCCAAGCAGGAAAGCTAAGGTGGGTTATTTGTTTCAGGCTTTTTTCCCCACATATTACTGTGCTTGTCCAAATGTGGGCTTTCAAGGAAAGAAGGGACTGAGATTTTGACACCAATTTTAATGATATTCAACAGAGTTTGTCCCCTCTCAGCTTTCCTCCCATATGAGAATAAAAAGTAGTGTCACAACTTTTTTGAATTGCAAATATATACTGATTTTATACTTTAGAAACATTTTTCAGTTTTTTCATTTAAAAAACCCACTTCTCTTTGTAAGTATTTTTTATCTTTCTATTTTAAAGCAAATAGATTTACAAAGGATTAAATAACCCATCAAGAAAAAAAAAACAAACCTCCAAGTTAAAACATCTTTCTAAGTTCTTCCTGCCTTTTCCCCCAAACCTGGGGTTTATTTCATTTCAACTTGAATTTTTATTTCCAATCTTTTGTCAGCGTGAAAAAAAACCACCTCTTTTCATCCAGCTCCACTAACAGAAAAGCCTCGTGCAAGAGAAATATGTATGAAGAGACGGGCTACGTAACTCTCACTACGACTAGAGCCAGGCTGAGAGAAGCAGAGCCGATGGATGCCGCCCGCGGGCTGCCGGGCCGAGGTCTATCGCTTCTGCCGCCACTGCCGAGCCCTTTGCCTGAGCCGCCGCACGGACAGGCTGATGGGCTGCTTCCCAAACTTCTTCATGATCTCCTTGATCCTCGCCAGGTTGGTTTTGGAGATGGTGAAATCACACCTGGTAGCTCCCATGTCGTAGCCGACTTCGCAGGTCTTGGTGGCGGCTGTGTAGCCCTCCGCCTTCACGCCCACCACGTACTCCCCCGGGTTGAGGAGACGCCAGTAATCCCCATCTGCTCCTGGTAGGAAAGGAGAGGGTTGTCAGGACAGTGGACCTTTCTGCTTGAGGAAGAGGTTTATGAGGTTCCAGAAATGCCTGCACATGTGTCCTGGTCTGAGTGAGAACAGCACTAATTCTGTTTAGTGACTTTACGTCAGGCATTTTTGGGAAGGGCTCTCAGAGAAGCTCTGTATTCAGATTGTCCCTTACTTTTGAGTCCATTGGCACCTTAACCAAAAAGATAAGATATAAAGCTGTCCAAACTCCTTGATTTTATCCCTCAGGGCTCATTTTTAGCTGTAAATGATCCAGCAATGCCACAGGGCTGGCAAAAGGCTAAGGATATCACCCCATGTGTGGCAGTGATCACATGCCTGTTCAGGGGCTGGCTTTAGTCCCTGGAATTCAAAACTGACCCACATTTTCCTGACCCATTTAACAGGCATCTCATCACAACCCCACACAAGGCCAGGGAAAAAAATAATATACACATTCACACACCACCAGGAAATTACTACAAAGCTGGATATTAAGCTGTTAGCAGGATGCACTTACCTTCTTTCCATTTACAACTAAGTAGACATCAGTTTTTCTATCAGCTGTCATTGCCCAGAATTTAATACCAGACTAAAAGGGTTGTTTTGGGTTTTTTTTAATCTGCTTAGATGGAGTAGGTAAAAAAATTCAGAGCAGATGACAAGAGAAACACAATTAAAATGCAGATACATTTAGTAAATAATAGGCATGATAAAAGAACAGGCTCTAGTGGGAGTAGACTGGAATCTATCTCCACCTATTGGGTCTGGAAAAGATTTCCTAGGTCTGCTTAGATAATATCAATAATATGAACATAGTGTCAATATAAATTGTGTCAGATTACGCCATAACACATCAGCTAAAAGGAACATTTTGATCCTGATAGGACACACCTTTGTTACAATCGCCATATTTATACTTAAATATACCAAATTTTGCTATTTTAAATACTTTTTTTTTTTTTTTAATATATCTATATTAATACTGTAACAGAGGATTAATAGACTACAAAAGACTCCAAGAAAACTAGTCATAGTACTGCACACCCAATGCTGCTCAACAGGCAGCCAGGAATGAGGTTGGAGTATAACACCAGAATTATTCTTAGCTTAGGGTAATGTCATTGAATATTACTAAATGCTGCTTCAAAATCTTTCTGTTTGATTAAAAATATAGACTGAAATAATATGAAACATAAGAATATTTATAAAATCTTCTCTGAACATTGTGTGAAATTAAATAAATGGTGCTTTCTTGCAAAAATCACACAGAAATGCACATCTGTCTTTGAGCTCTGCAAGTGTTTTGCAAGCAAGGCCCTCTACATTTATTTCTTTGTCAAGATTTGCTTTGAGATTTCCAAAATGTGCAATTACAGGAAGCAACCCACACAACTGCCTTTGCACCATGGGGATAAAAGGTGTCTGGGTGCATTTGATCATCTAATCAATGAACTCTTTTCCAAAGGTTATCTCATAGCACACAGTCCCCATCTAACTGTAGCAACATGTAATCACTCAGACTTAANTTTTTTTTTTGTCCACAGAAAGAAGCAGAGAAATTTTCTCAAAGTAAATGTTATTAAAGGGCCTTTACAGACAACTTTTGTCAGGCTCTACAGGGTAGTCATCCACGTTAACGTGTCAAAGAAACAGTAGATACCTTAACAGCTGAGCTCACTTTAAACAAAACTTACATGAATAGAGATAGCAGCCATAATTCTTCTCCTGCTTGGCCTATTTTTATATCAAGGCAACTCAGAGGTTTAAATGGATACATTTTTCATTTTAAAAGGTTTAAATGAAAGAAGACTGCTGACAATTTGCCTTCTTTCTCTGGAGTTATACTTGTCATTCTAGCTTTTTGGCTCCAACATAAATCCTCTGGTTTCAAAGAATAATGAGACATACATTGTTATCTGTCTAATATAAAACCAGATAGAACATTTATGTTCACATCTACAAAGTGATTCCCAAACAGAGTGTCAGCTTAAATGTGTCATTAAAAAGAAGAATTAAAAAGAATGAATTAAGTACTTTTATTTTTACTACCAGGCGCAGATGGCCTTGAGNAATCAATAGTTACATCAGCATCAAGACAAAACAGGAAAAAAAAATCCACAAAGCTATTACTCTCAGAATCAATGGCTTCAATTAGCCTATTAATATTGTTAGCTTAGTGTCAGCAGTCTTCTCTTTCCAGCAGATNCTTTAAACAAAACTTACATGAATAGAGATAGCAGCCATAATTCTTCTCCTGCTTGACCTATTTTTATATCAAGGCAACTCAGAGGTTTAAATGGATACATTTTTCATTTTAAAAGGTTTAAATGAAAGAAGACTGCTGACAATTTGCCTTCTTTCTCTGGAGTTATACTTGTCATTCTAGCTTTTTGGCTCCAACATAAATCCTCTGGTTTCAAAGAATAATGAGACATACATTGTTATCTGTCTAATATAAAACCAGATAGAACATTTATGTTCACATCTACAAAGTGATTCCCAAACAGAGTGTCAGCTTAAATGTGTCATTAAAAAGAAGAATTAAAAAGAATGAATTAAGTACTTTTATTTTTACTACCAGGCGCAGATGGCCTTGAGCCATGGAAGCTCAGCTCTAAGTCTAGATGGAAATAGCTGCAAGATTCCCTGAGCATTACGAGGTGGATTCTGGGATCTTGGACATTTATTACACATGCCACTGGGATTTCTTTCCATATGCATGTTTGCTGTCTTTAAACTGTTGATTTTTCTTTCACGTGGCAATCCAGCGTGCTGAGAGCTGCTGATTAATCACCTATTGTGTTTACTCAGCTTCAACCAGAGCAATATATTAATTCTGTTAACAAAGTAATACAACTTACAGTTTATGGAAGTCTTTCAAGACTGACAAGACTTCCAAGACAAAGAAAAACAAGTGATTATTTTCATTCCCATTATCATTTCCCAGTGGTAGTATTTTGAAATATTTAAGGCAGAATCATTATTGCCTAATTAAATCTGTCATTCAATGTTTTCTTTTACAACAGAGACATAGTAACATCAAAATAAAATTAACCATAAACTGTTAGATAGTCCAAGATGCATTATTGGTTCAGATAGTCTACTGTGGTAAATGTTAAAGATTTGGATGTCTTTTATCTAAAGTTCCATGATAACCCATAGCCTGAAATAAATGAACATGTCAAAATGTGCTGTATTGTACCTCAGTGGCAAAGCACGTGAAAATGACAGCAGATAGAAGACCCAGAACGCCAGTCAGGATGTGAAAAAGTCAATTTATGTATAAAAATCAGTGTTCCTGTCTCTAATATTGAACCAAATCTAGAGTACACAACAATATGGTCTGTCTGATTATTCCCCATGATGCTACTTTTCCATAAGCTCAATGGAAACCTTGTTAACCTCTGGAAACCATCATTTGGAGTGCAATCAATCACTGAAGACTCCTGCTGACATCTTGTTCTGCTGTTTCTTTCCACATGCTCCTCTCTCTGATATATCCCTTCTGTTTTTTCTCAATCTAAGATAACTCTGAATCTCAAATCATGGTCCAGTACCTACAGAAACACAATGGCCTTTGGACACTATCCTGCCTGCTACCTGCCAACAACAATTTTCAGGTATCACCATTAATCTTACAATTGGCCAGTGTCTATTTGAAGTAGTTCTTTAGTATCATGACTACTTTTCAGGCCATTAAATAGGCTTAAGAGTTTACTCTGAGGATATAAACCTGTGGCTGGGTATAGATCAAAACTATGCTAACAAGGCAAATACCCATTTATGTGTTTGGGTTTTTTTTAAAAGACATATGGAAAAGAAATTGTCTTGGGCTGATATTCACCTGTTTAAAGCAGTGTTGCTACTGAGCCCCATTAAATTATCTTTTAGAAAGCTGTGATGTTTTCCAGGAGACTCTTCAGGTTGTGAAATTCTCCTTTCCCTGCAACAGTTGTTTGTCCTCCAGACATCTCTCAATCCCATCTCCAACACACTCACACTCCTCTAACTGTTAATGGCCACAGAAATACTTCTTGCCTAATGAGGCATTACCTACACCCTTGTTTTTCAGTGCTGTAATTCTGGTTAGATTTGCACTACCTTCACATGAGAAAAGGAGCAGTAAGTGTTCTCTGGACACAGCCTTACTCAGGCTATTGATTTTGGGCAGATAAAATGCAGTTTGCTCAATACTTTAAAAGAGGCAGAAAGAGGAAGAGGGTGAGGGGAGGCCTGTCAGAAAGATGGGGACAACTTTTTTACCAGAGCTGGCTGTGACAGGACAAAGGGTGATGGTTTTAAACTGAAAGAGACTAGACATAAGGAAGAAACTTTTTGCATTGAGGGTGGTGAGACCCTGGCCCAGGTTGCCCAGAGAGGTGGTGGTTGCCCCATCCCTGGCACCATCCCAGGTGGGAATCTGAACAACCTGCTCTGGTCACAGATGTCCCTGCTCCCTGCAGAGGGGTTCAACTAGGTCACCTTTAAAGGTCCCTTCCAACCCAAAGCATTCTGTGGTTCTTATCTACACATCTACACCACAGAAAAAAGTGACTCCCTCCTACTGTGCACTCCTCCAACAGTTTCCTTGGACTGTATACTATCTGCTGGCTTTTTTTTAGGAAGGATTTTAAAACTGTAATGAAGTTAATTTTTTTTTTTCTTTTTAAACCATAGAACTTTTCATTTGCACTGATGTTTTGGGGGTTTTTTACCTGTGCGAATGTCATGGTTAACACCTTCAACTGAAATAACAGCATTTGGGATTCCTTTTCCATGCACATCTTTTACTATGCCTTTGATGCCCCGGTGCACCTATCGAGTGAATAAACAAACAAATAAATATTGCACAGTAATGAACAGCACTACCATTTGGAAGATACAACAAATCATTCATTCCCTACATTGATCATTGTATTATATTCCTACTTTATGGTTCACACACTTTTGAAAAGTCATTACTAACCCAATATCAGCCTTCCAGGCATTACGTACCTGTGGCTCAGCTTACAAATTGTTAGGATTCCTGAAGCATCAAATTCAAGAGATAGATAAAATAAGCAGATAAAGCAGCAGCAGATATAAGAGTTTCTTTCTGACAGTCCTTTCTAGCAAGCTCTGCACTCATGTCAAATTTTTTTCAGCATTTGTTGTTTTATCCACCCAAGACAACACAGCCTGGCTGAATTGAGATGCCAGCACTGCTTTTAGGTAATAAAAATACCAATAATCCTGTAATTAGCTGTATTAAAAAAAACCACCAGAAACCTTAAAACCCCTTTCAAACTGGAAGGAGTCAATAAGTTATTAATTAGTTACTCTTCTATCAAATACCTGTTCCATAAAAACAATCAGGGACTCCCGGTTGTTCTCCCACTCTTCGGGCAACTCGCTCTCATGGGGATACTTGTCACAGCCAACATAGATGGAGAGTTCAAAGCAGTTTGTGTGCAGATAACTGAAGTCATTTATGCCTGTCAATAAGGAATAAAAAAGAAACACTTTTTTGTTGTCTTTCGACCTATTCATCAGATCTGACCACTTGATGCAAAGTAACATAACTAATTTAAACACAAACTGGGTATTTATTTAGCTGGCTTAGTCTGCAGACCTGGCAGGGCATAAGTGTTTTAGAATTGCCAGCTCTCCTGTAACAAAGCACCAGAGTAACATGAGTTATACATTTAACAAAACAAGATTTCTCTAAAGACAGTATCCCACCAAGAGGTTCCAAACAGAGGACACAAGAAGACATCTTGCTGTTTCGTGACATCATGGGCCTCTGTGCCAGCCCAGCACTACATCCCCAATCCCTTTGCTGCAAAGAGAAGCATCCTTCTGCCATCATAAAACTAAAAGGAAATAGAGATTTAGCAGAAACCAAAAGAACAAAAGTGAAGTCATTCCAGATGAAGTCTTTATGATATTGATGGAGATGGGGACACAATCAGGAAGATGTTAACAAAGGTCTCTCTTTACAATAAAAGGCTTGTGCTTTGCTTTTAAGAAAGCACTTAAGCTTCAGTATTCCTGGACATTTTCCCATAGAACAGCTCTCAGTTATAATTGTCCTGGGTAGATGGTCTATGATAGCTTGCATAGATGTGCAGCCATTAACTGAATTTAAACAACATTAAATGCCAGGACATAATGTGCACACAGTGATTATAAGTAACAGTAATTTATCAGAGCAGTTAATGAAATAGCTTCTCAGTCTAAATATTTTCCCACATAAGGAATATAAATTATAAGAAAGACAGAAAAATCCAAGTAGTAATACTTCTTTTAAGCTATATACAGTATCTGTTAGCTTATAAGGTATGAAATTATCTGTTTTCTCCCTGATAGGCCTTGCAGAGTACTGGAATCAGTCATAAAATCACAGAATCACCTGCAATGGTGCCAGGGATGGGACAGCCACCATCTCTCTGGGCACCCTGGGCCAGAGTCTCAGAAATCTCAGTTTAAAATATTTCTTCCTTGTATCTAATCTAAAACCACCCTCTTTTAGTTTAAAACCACCACCCTTTGTCCTATCAGGCCCTGGTGAAAAGACTGTCCCCATACATCCTAATCAGACACCAGGAACCTCAGTGCCTCCAACCTCTGAGGAGCTGCAGGTTAAGTCTGTAAGTTACTGAGAGTGCTGTGACCTTGACAAAGGTCCTGAGCAATAAGGAAGACTGTATTTAGATACAGATCTCCAACATTTGCACTCTCCAGCTTTTCCTGTTTCTTACAATCATTTTTCCTTTGGGAAATGCTGTTTGTTAGTTCTCTGCAGTCACAAAGATATCATGATACAGTATAAGAACATGAGGGGAAGAAATTATGTGACCTTCATTTCTTATTCCACCCAAGTTTCTAATAAAAATAATTTCAAAGACCATTTATTAGTGATCATTAATTGCTATATTTTAAATGGTAGATTAGCAGGAAATGCCTTCACCAAATGCATCTGATTTAAAAGAGTTAAAAACCCCCTAGTCCTGTCCAATTACCATAGAGCAGTAGTCAAGTATTTAATGAGCCCTCAGTGCCTTCTGGCTGCAGAGCAGGAGGATTATATAATACAGATGTTAAGCTTTTCACTTTTGTTGATAGGGAAAGCCTAAATATTAGACATATGCTACTCTGCATAAATGTGCTACCCCTCTGTTGGAGAAACAGCCATAATTATTTTCCCCTCACATACTGTATTGCATCCTGATTAATCTGTTGTGAAATGTTTTGCAATACACAGTAATTGCTCAATTTCAATACATGTATTTAAGAAAATGGCTTAACGTTGCCAAGAGCAACACTCCGTGCAGCATCTGAACATGCAAATCCAGCCTCAAAAACACTGGAAATGAAAATAAATTCATCTGTTCTTTGCCTTTGTGCAGTTCACCCAGTGCAGAAATGTAAAACTGCTGAAGGACTTGCACTCACTGCAGTCCAAAACATGTGCAGGAAAGAGTGCAGCTGGGTTTCAAAGGCACATGGAGGTGTTTGATATCTGTGCAAGATATCTGTAGTGCACATACTCCTCTAGGGACTCTCTGCTGCTGAGAAGGAATTTTATCAATTTTCCCAAAGCATGAGCAGTGAAAAACTTATATGCGTGATAGATGCAAAGCCAGGCAGCTGGTGAATGAGGAGAGGATAGTCAGCTTCAAATTGGGGTACAGAAAGGAGATGCCACCCACACCAAATGACAGACAGGGCAGGTTTCTGCAAGCAATATATTGGGGTGTCACGTTCAGTTCAGACCTTAAGCCAGCAGGACTTTGGGAGAACAAATTGTAACACATTGATCAAAAAGATAAATGGAAAAAGTGGAGTGAGTTATACATCTCTGTCTGAAAGCTGTGAAAGTACAGCATGAAAAATATAGGAGAAATCTGACTTCAAATCTGGAATCCTATTTGGACAACCCTTTAGAATGCAGGTTGTCATTGGTTAGCTATCACTACATAGATATGTAGCTGCAATACATATAGATACATGCATATCTATATGTGCAATATAAACCACTCTCTTCCATTTGCGTAAGTACAGAAGTAGTCTAAAACCATCCTGCCATTTGCAGGCTGATGGAAACCACATTTTTTGAGGTTTAGTCTGGAGTCCAAGGTGTAAAGAAGTGAAAGTAAAGCCAATACTCCATCAGTTTTCTCAAAATCTTGAAAATTTTACTAGAATGTAAGAAAGCAGGATGTAAAGTATAATGAGAAACATCATAAACCAATAAAACAAATTAATCAAATCCGAAAAGCAATTGTTACTGACAAATCAAGATACTATTCAGCATCTCTATTGTACATCATTACTTAATACAACAATGTGACAGCTGTTAGTGATATGGCCAATGTAATCTTTTCTGGATCAATTCATAATCACGTTTCTTATAGCACTTATTAAAATTAAGCTCATAAATCAGATAAGTGGACAAGTTGGCACTCAGAGCAATTTTTTAGAATTATCTAAAGACACTGCCCTTGTGATCTAAGGGTTCAATCTCTACCCAAAAATTCACCCAGCCCTTTTTTACCTCCTGGAAAAAAAAAGTACTGAAAAGTTAATTCTTGCCTCTAGCCTTAAAAGGCTGGTCAGCATTAACTTTACACAGGCCAGTGTAAAAGCTGTTAAAGCCATGTCCAACATTTAGAAATGTTTATGTAGTGAAACTACCTGCAAGTTACACACACTCCAATAAAACATGGTTTGCACAGATGCTCCTGTGCATCTCTTTGCCATTTCTGCTGCAGTTGTTTCTGCCATTCAAGAGATGGCAGATGCACAGCTCATTTTGGAATTTCATAATGTGTTACCTGGCTAATGAAAAAAAATAAGTTTTTGAGCAGAATTATTATGAAGCCTGAATCCTCATCTGCTCAAAGCATACACCCATAGATAACCACACCTACTACTGTTAAAAATGTGCTTCTAATTAGGCTTTCCTGGAAATTGAAGTTTTGTCTGCACTACAGGACACGGCTTCCTCTTCATGCTCCTTAGCAGGGTGACAGGCTTGGGTGAATGCTGCCATCTGTAATTTATTCTGGCAGCACAAATGACTGCAGAGCCAAAACACAGTTGAAGTGTAAGGATACCCAGGTCTTTTGAAAATAGGACAGTAGGAGGCAAGCAGCAGCTTTTTGTGGCATGTTTGTACAACTCAGAGACTGAGTGGGGGGCTGATCTGTGACTGAGTTCAGTGAGCTGAAGCCTGAAATCTTGATCTTATCTGAGGGACACTGGAATCCACCCCTGGAGTTGTTGCTTTGGTTCTGACACTGGTTATCTTTGGTGTTTGGCACCAGTTTTCTGTTGGCAATCTGTGAGATGGCAAAGGCTGACAGGATTTCCCCTGCTAATGGCTTTGGACTGGGTTGCTTTCTCCTGACAACACATCTCCGATTAGAGAATCCACAAAACTCATGTGTTGCATGGGCACTTTTAGAAACCTCAGTAGCAAATGAAATGGTCACCAGGTATTAGTGACACCGTGTCCTTCAGACCTCAGACACTTGATAAAACACAGAAAAAAAGATATTTTCAGAGAGGGAAAAAATCCTGTTAGGACACATGTATTACACTGGGCAGTGATGATCATGCAAACTTTGTTATCAGGGTGGTGAGACACACAAATATGTTGCCCAGGGAAGTTGTGGATGCCCCATCCCTGGAAGTGTTCAAGACCTGGTTGGATGGAGCTTTGAGCAACGTGGTCTAGTCGGAAGTGCCCCTGTCCATAGTAGGGATGTTGGAACTTGATCACCTCTAAGGCCCCTTCCAATTCAAACCACTCTATGATTCTACACACTTACTTCCAGCCACAGTATGCCAGGAGGCTCCGTTAACAGTGCCATCCTCCTTTTGGAAGTCCTCTGTGTGACATGCTCTCCTTCTTGCATCTGTCATCAGCCGGTGAGTGGAGGCGTAGGAATAGGCGAGCCAGCGGAAGACGTGGTCATCTGGGGTAGGTGTGTAATCTTGGGTTTTCCACATCGTCCGCACCATATCGTAGGGATATGCCACCACCAGCTCTCCTCCCTGCAGATTGCCACCCAGCACAAAAGGAATTTTTTCCATCCATGCTATTATGGCCCGTGTCTCAACTGCCACCTGGGAACAAAGAAAGAGTGAGCAGCTTGGATTCGCCCTGTGAAATTTGATTAGATTGTCTCAAGGGTAAACCACACATCAGAGTCTCGCTGTGAGCTTCTTAGCATGGAGTGAGTAGCCAGCACAAGAGATGTGGCCAAGGAGAAGGGCTTCTTTAAATTATCATGCTTGTCATCTGTGCTCAGGTGGTCACCAACAACCCATAAAAACTAACAAAACCTTAATGTTAGTGATTTATGCAACAGAACATTTATGTTGAGTGAGGCCTTCCTCTGAAACTGGGCAAATCTCAGCCACTATAAATAGTTGTCGTTATATTTAAAAGGCCATACAAAAATAAGTTAAATTTTGGCACTATGATCCAATAAATGACTTTAGCATAAGCTGCTGCATTGGTTTTGCATATACCTCAGCAGTTGCTGTTTTATTTCAGATAAGACTGTATTTCAAATATGAACAAATAAGAAAATCCCAGGAGAAACCTGTAATGGCAACTGAATTTGCAAAGAGCTCATCTGCACTGCCAAACTAGGGAGGAGCTGGATTCTCAAGACTGAGTCCTGCAGTAAATTTCTCTTAATCTGTGAGATTGAGTAAATATGCATATGACACCAAGCTGAGTGGTGTGACTAACACACACCAGAGAGACAAGACCCATGTGGAAGAACCTGGACAAGCTTGAGAAGAGAGAACCTCATGAGGTTCAACAAAGGCAACTGGTGCAAGGTCCTGCACCCGGGTCAGGGTGATCCCAGAATCAAATACAGGCTGGGGGATGAAGAGAAGCAGCTCTATGAAGCAGCTCCCTTCCCAAAGGGCTGCCTCTAAAATATAGGGGTGAATGGTACTTCTGTGGTGCATTTTTATTTCCATTGACTAACATGGAAGCCTAGACAAGTAGCTTGGATCAGGTAACTTCACCTGCAAGTCACTAATTGTTTGAGCAATATAAAGCTCGCTCTTAGTACGCCCCAGCCTTTGCATTTCCCCCTCTGGCCTTACTCACAGTGGCATTTTCAGACAGGTACCAGTCAGGGATTGGGATGTGGTGGTTTGGAACTGGAACTTTTCTTTTACTCTTCTTCTGATCTTCTGACTCCCAGAGCAAAGAGTTTAAATCAGGGAAATTATTGTTGATGTCAATGCCATCCTGAGTCCATCGTCCTAAAGACCAGCCCCCTAATTCTGAACCCTTAGATTTAAAAGAAAAGAAGAAGAAAAAAAAAAGGAATTCAGAACATTATAACCTGTCAACCCTCAAAGTGTTGGGGATGTGTCAGAAGTAATGCTATACGGACAAGATGTTTTACTTCATTAGCTGAAATTAATAATTGTTTTGGGGGTATTTTTTGTATGAAACTTTGAATGAGGCGAAGCAAAACCCATGAAAAATTACTTGAGGTTAGCCAAAACTTTCTGGTTTGTTGTCAATGTTTCCATTTAAGACTGGGTTTTCCCCCGGGCTGCAATGGACATAGCATATACTCCCTTCCATGCATGTGAGTTTGACTTTGTATTCCAGTCTTTTACAGACTGCACTGGAAGATTTTCCAGTGCATTTGACCAACCCCTGAAATTTTTCCTCCTGGCGTCTGTCTTCTTCCAGACTGAATTATTATGACACCCAACACATTGTGCTCTCCTCAAAAATGCACTATTAAATTTCAGCTGCAGAAGAATGCAAATTTTCATATGCTTAGCTTGGTTTCTCACGAGAAACAGACTGCATGAATTTTCCATTTTCCATAATGGTGTTCCCACTGATCTATACACCTCAGTATGGTTTGTTCTGGCAGACTTCACGACCCTCCTTTCCATACACATCTTCCTGTTAGCCAATGTCACGTAGAATACTGGGTTTTGGTATTTTTGTTTCATGAGTAAAATGTTTCACTGCTTTGTATTTGCTTTGAAGTGCTTATTTTTAAATATGTTTATTTTTATTGCTTGCAAAATATAATCTTTGAAAGAAAAAATAATAATGACAACAGGAGCATGTTTCAGTCATCAAATAGAAGCAAAACAATTCATTGGTATGTTGATAATCTTATTACCGCTTTATATGCCTTGTCGTATCCATCTGGGTTGACTGAGGGCAGGAGGTGGATTCTGGTATCCTCAATGAGATGCACAATGCGTGGGTTCCCAGCCAGGTATTCCTGGCACATAAATTGCATTAATAAAAGGATTAGCTCACGTCCAAGCACTTCATTCCCATGAGCTCCTGCAACGTACCGAAATTCTGGTTCGCCTGTTGAAAACACATGGAGCAGAAGCATAGTCAGAGCATCAAATATCAAATATCTAATCAATCAGTAACATTTTGCTGAAGGAGAGCTGAAGAATTGCCTTCACTGAAGAAATGATGGGTGCAAATGTAGTTTCTGTTGCTGTTTTAGAAGAACAGGGTTATGTATCAGTGATAACTAAAGCCACTCTGTAAAATCTCCATAACTTGCTTTCCATTAAATAATTTTTAATTGCATTCATAATTTCAGCATCTTAAAAGGTAGAATCTGATAGTCTAAAATTAACATGAAAAATATCTTGCTAGTAGTTCTTTGGAACAGATGTTAAGGGTCTTAAGAGATAAAAAGAGGCAGTAACTGTACAGAGCTGATCTCTAATTTTGCAAACTCCTTTTCCTTTACTAACCAAAAATCAGGTTCATATATATTTTTTTCAAGTTTGTACTGAATGCCATAATACTTACATTGCACTCAATTACAAAACACTTCAGAGATTATTAGGAATAATGCCAGTTACTCAAAAAGACCCATAATTTAATTGTCCTTTGTCTGAATAACACTTGCAAACATCAACAGGACAGACCCGAACTGGCCAAGCTATGGATTATGGCTGGATCTACCCTCCCCATTTGCCTAGCCTAATACGCACTCCTTGCATGTTTTCTGCAGGAATCTCAACAATAAGCAAGTGGACTAGATATATTGGATGAATTATTCTGGTGTCAATGTCAGATTTGGAGAATGCAGCCTAAGATCAGCATCTATTGTGCTCCATCCCTCATTGCAAAGTAGAGAGATGTCTTAAGAGGACATTGCTGTACTCTTCCTTGGGTGGGAAGAACACATATCAGGGTATTTATGGGCATAGCAAAGCACAAGATGTCTTTGTTCTCCAAAAAAAGGACTAAAGACTGACAGTGTTTCTATTCTGAAGAATTATATCACCATAGGAAATTGTACCACAACACTCCAGTGAAAGATGATACAGGAGATGTGACCTCCTTGCTTACAATCAATGCATTCACACCACAAGGTAAATTTCTATCCAAAGCTACATTAATTCCCACAAATAAAATCTATTCCTTGATACCAAAATCCACTTTCATTTTTGTATTCGAAAAAACCCCAAAACTCATTACCATTAAAGAATTTAATCCCACATTCAAAATGCCTTCTATTTGTGCTCACCCTCCTCTTCCCAATATAGAAATATAGCTCCGAAGTTCCTCCCACATACAGCTGAAATCTTTGCTGTCATGAATATAATTCTATCAGTGATAATTACTGCAGATACAAAGACTAAGGAGAGAAAAGAAAAAAAAAAAAGGAAAAAAAAGCCAAATCCCAACACCCTTCAACAGATTTAGACAGACTAAATCCTAACCAACTTCGTGTTCTCCTGGGTTGTCAGAAATCTCGACAGCATACAGCTTTAGTCCTTGGTTGCTTTTTCCAATATTGTAAATTCTTGTGATATTTGGGCACATTTTATTCACAGTTTTCATCAACTGCCAAAAAAAAAAAAAGACACATAGTTAGACAATACAGCGTCAAAATAGATCCACTATTATTTCATTGAAAATTGGTTGTGGCAAAAACCTCCTGATTTTCTTTCCTGATCTTTTCTTAGTTGTAAAAGTTTTATGTTTAGTTCCTGAATTCATGGTTCTGCTACCACACAACATAATGCTTGTTCAGCTGGAACAAGCTGAATACTGTCTGCTAAAAAACAACAGCATAGGTGAGGTTCTGGACCTTACATGAGAGGCATCTCTAATATTATCACAAGATTAAGGGCTTGAGGGGGAAGTCCAACTGGTACAAAACCAGCAAAAATATACTTCTATACTATCAAGGGTAGTAAACCACATTTTTAAAAACATTATGCAATGGAGAGTGTTTAGCCACCTTAACACTCTTCCCTATATACACTGTGATTTGAACTGGCTAAGTGACATGAGATGACCCAGGGTGTTAGTGGCACAGCAATGCACATATGTCACAGGTTACCACAGACACAGGGAAAGAGATTTTTCCCTCCTTTGCCCTATAAAGTAGAAATTTAATTCAGAACATATGAAAAGAAAAGGAAACCATCCATTTAGACATTATTTTCCCAGTGAATTCTGGTTCCACCTGCCTCTGCTGAGGTAGGAACAAAGCCCACCCTTCCTGCATTACAATGTGAAATCTCATACGGGAAAACTGTTACTTAAGGCAGTGTTGGTGTGGTCAAAAATGGCAAATTGGGTTAATTTGGATGACTCTACAAACACAGCGGGATATATTCCTTCAGTAAACAACAGATTCCTTGGAACTTGACTGCCAAGTTTCAGCAAAAATAAATAGAATTAATAACAAAAATGCCAACAGCCTCTCTGAAGACATTCCTCCCATCAAAATCTATTCTAGTCACTGCTTCTGCAGATGCTGCATGACATAGGCAGAATACAATCAAATAGCCTTAGTGCTTGCTAAAATGCATAGGGTAGGTCATGCCTAAGGGTATAGCTCTGCTTGAACCAATGGAGTTACACAGATGTCACTCAGATAAGGATATCTGGAGTCTTGGTTGTCCCACAAAGAAACATTTCACCATAGCATTTCAGGTGTTAAAAATTACCAACAAGACTGAATATTTATGTGTGAATAATAAGAAGTTATTGTAAATTGCTTTAAGTGGATGTTTTCTGCCTTGAATTTGTTGGTTTGGGGTTTTTTTTGTTGATGGTTTGGGATTTTTTTTTCCTAAAGGGCAGGAAAAGGCACAGGGAGCTGCAAAAGCAGGTCTCACTCGGGGGGCCATATATCTAAAGAAATCTAAATATATACCCTAGTCGAATGCAAAGCACAAGATCGCAGCCCACACGTACCCTCCCTCGGGCTGCACTCGCCTGGGAAACTTTAGGATTTCTTTGCTATAGGGGAACAGGAGGAAAAAACCCAATGCTAAGCCCCACAAATTCAGTCTCTCCTACCTAAAAATAAACAGAGAGCATGTTCTGCCTGTGCGGGGTGCCTTTAATGACCACTCATTGCCCACCAGCTCAGTGCGACAGGGGCCTGTGGACACCCAGTTCATTTGGAGAGCAGCAGGAGATGAGGAGCCACTGGACTTCATTCACACAGCCATCCACCCTCGTTGATTCTCCACTGTTTAGTTAACAGGACTGGGCTCCCACTTGAGGTTTCTGCCCCTTCCCAGCAGGAGATGGGTCCTGGAGACCTCCACATCCAGCTTGGCCA
>VYZU01018505.1:3133-14400 GCA_013401355.1 Ceyx cyanopectus | reverse complement strand
ATGGTCTAAAACTCTTCCAGACTTCCTGTGTATATAAAAGACAGGCTGCACAGTGATTTAAACTACATAAAATAAACTGGGAGCACCTTATCATCAGTTTAGACCCCAGTTCTGCCTGTTCCAATAGAGGTGATGTAAATATCTAGGCCCATCAGTATGCACCAAATTTCTTTCAAGAACGGCAGGACTTGGTTTTTTTTCCATGTGTGAAGTTCATTCCTTTTACCGAAGATTGGGTTAACTATTATATTTCCACAAGAAGAAGCTAAGAAAGGCTTTTTGCTACACTGACAGGGAATTTCAATGTTATTCCTGTTTATACACATATTCCTTTGTGCAATGACCAGTATTAATGATTAATTCTCTTTGGTTCTGAGCATTTGGAGATACAGGATTTGTATTCTTAGCTTCCATCATGTATTTATCTCTCTGTTATTTCCAGAACAGAGACCACTGACAATCAAGCTTGGTGACAGACTCCTAAAATATTTTGTTTTGCCCCAGTACAAAATACGTTTGGTTTATCAGTTAAAAAAGGCTGCAATGTATCTCTGTAGATTTCAGGATAAAGAGCTAAGGCTTTTAAAAGTGTCCTTTTTGACTACCAAAAAAAAAAAATCATTTTACTTTCCGCTTCCCTTGAAGCAATCATGGGGTGCAACACAGATAAAGTCAAGTCCATGTTCCTTTCAAGCCATTGCTCAGAATGAACACAAGATGGTTCTTTCCCCAAAACACATCTTACAGACACAAAACATACATCATTCATTTTAAGTGCTAATTGTCATACTCACCAAATATGTTTATTACATTCAAAAATGCAGAGCAGTCCAACTGTTAGAGCAGATCCTAGAAATACAACAGAGCCACCAGTCACATACTATGAAAACTTTACTGCCAGAAGGCTGAGTTATTCTGGTTACCACAGGGGATTAAAATTTTATCAAATAGTACCTAGTATTTGAGCGTCTGCTCCAATACACTCTTCCTTTTTTGTAAAAGTAACTTATATGCTAAAAAAGCAGCCTTACACATCTGTACTTCCCAGGTTCATATTTATCCTTTGCTACCAGAGCAAGTTTATAAAGGTAAAGGACCACTCCAGAATACCCTTCTTGTTTCTTCTCTCTCCCCAGCTTCTTCTGCCCCTTACTCACTTAACCTTCCACTCACACATTTACTATAATTTTTGCTATAGCTCTAGAAAATTGTGCATCCCCACCCCTGTGGAAAATCTCAGGGGGTGGGGGGGGTGGGGGAGTTGTGATATCTTACCTTGTCCCTCTCACTTTTGCACAAGCATTTCACCAGACAAGAAGCAGGGGGAAAATGCTCCGTCTCAGTGTGTATGTAGTACAGCCTTATGCTGGAAGGATTGTACATCTTTAGTATTCTGGTACTATTCTGGTTTGACACATTTACACCTCACCTCCACCCTGGCCCAGCTATGGCTAACACTAAGTGGGTAATAAATTTTCCACTCCTATTATCTTCTATACTGAGTCAGTGGTACTGGTTCTGCTGTCACAGGAGGTGACTGAATGATACCTAAGCATGAATCTCTGTCCATTCTGTACTAGGTTAATACAGTCAGAGAAATGGCATACAGTCAAGGGAGCCTTATGGAGCAGTGGGGTAACTCACCTGCACTCCTTTGTGAAATAAGGGAAGGTGGTGTTACTTAGTGCAAGTTTGCTGCACTACAGTGCATTCTGCTTTGGGCATCAGGGTGTAATATGGTTAGTGCCACAGAAGCATTTTAGATGTACTAATAACTGAATATATCACTTATCAATGGAGAAAGAGAAAACCAAATACTCATGAACTAGGCCTTTAAAATCTTTTTACTGTCACGATCATCAGTGTTTAATAAGAAAAAAAATAAAATTGCCTAACACCTGAAATTCCATGACAATAATTTCTTGCCTTCCTTGGTAGTCTAACCTGCTTACTACAAGCCAAGAAATATAAAACTGATGACGAGGACCATTGTTGTTTTACCAGTATTCTTTTAGAAACTTCCTGTGCCTCTGCACAAAAGTGGGTCAGAATAGTTTCCCCATTATTCCCGTATGTTACTATTCTCATAGCTTTAATGTCCATCATAATCTTATTCATTGCTACTTGTCCCTTTGTGAATAATGTTCCTTAGTTTAATGATCTGTTCTTTCTATGGATTTTTTTCTTTTCCTGTATTTATTTGTTGGCAGTGCTCTGTTCCTTTCCCTGCTCATTTTAACAGCCTAAACAACTTAAACTCTTCTAGGATCCCTTCACATGATTCTCCTGTTGATCTTCATGGCTCTGCCTTGCAGGTCTCAAAGTCTCATTTCATTGGCAGTTCTATACTAGCAATTACAGTGTATTGCTTAACTTTCCGTCATCATCATGCTGTCAGTTGTTAACAAGCCTGAGGTTCTGACATGCTTCAATTTAGAAATTATTAATTCCTTACTTGCAGCTGATTTTTTGCTGTATCTTCCTCAAGTACAACATTAATAAAAATGCTTTATATATTATCTATTAAGCCACTATACACAGATAGAGACATTGCTAGCACAGATGAGCTGAATATCCCTCTTTGCTAAGGAGGTGATCCTGCTATGGCAGGGGGGGTGGACTAAATGATCTTCTAGGTCCCTTCCAACCCCTAAAATTCTGTGATTCTGTGATATTAAAATTATTCCTAGTATGTACTGACACCTCTTCATGTACAGGCCCAGTGACTTCTGAATTTGCCCATTTGTGGAATAGCATTCCTTCACCACAGTCAAAAAAATCTCAAACAGCTACAATTTTCCAGCAATGCAAACCAAATGGGTTCAGGTAGGATAGGGTTGATTTTCAGAAGAAGCTGGGAGGGATCCACAGCCAGGATAGACAGCCCAATTAGCCAATGGGCTAGTTGATACCATACTGACTCTGTGCCCACTATAGAAAGGGGTGGGGGTCTGTAGCGCATGGCCATGTTCAGTACTGTTATTGTTACTGTTACTATAATGGGGTTTGCCTGTTTGTTCTCCCTCTTGTCCTTCCCATCCCACCAGTAGGGGGTGGGGAGGTGGGGGATTGAGCAAGAGGTGCTCAGCTCCCAGCTGGGTCTAAACCGGGACAGCAGTAAACAGTTTTGAAACTAGATATTGAAATGAGATCTCCAGCACATCACTGAAACTGGCTTAACTATGGTCATGGGCAACTACATCAGAGCAATAAGCCATGAATTTATGTGATTATCTTTCAGAAATAGCTTAAGCCATCAGTGTACTGAACTCTATTGTTTATGTATTTAATAAGTAATAAGTAACAGCTACACTACTGTATACACTGTGGTATATTTTGCTGATGCATATACTATAACTCACCAATAAAGTCCAGATGGAAGATCAGACAATGCAATATGAGACATACATCCCTGTGATGAGTTGTTTATATATCTAGCTGCTAACGAAACTAAAAAATGAGACTACTGTGGTCTATCTGCAGCTGTTCTCACCAAAGTTCAGGAAATTTGGATTGTTGAACCACAGGAAGCTGTCATTAATCAACCAAAACTCATACAGATGCTTGTGGAGCCTTTTTTCCATTGGATACATCTTCGATACACAGTGACAGAGCTGCCTTGAGGGGGCAGGATGGGCATTTTCTCCTGTTTCACAAGTTATGCCTCTCCTCATATCTCTGTAAAGAATGAAGATAGTAACAAAAGAACAGAAGTGTTCCTAGTAGGAAGAAATTATGGATATGGAACTAGACATGGTAAACATTTTGTGCAATCCCTTCATACAAAGAGCTTTTCCAAAACTGGTGCAAATGCTGAAGGTGGACGTGCATAATAGGACACAAGGACAATTATCATTCACAAACCTTCTACAATTCCAGGCTCTTATATGGTACTGCACTATAGTACTGATACAACGTACAGTAGTCCTAATTCTTTCCAACATTTATGTTCAAATTAAAAATAGACAAGAAGACTTCTTTTTCTTTCATCCTGAATTGTGTGTGGTAGAATGGGGTAAACTGGAACACTGAAAAAATGCATTAACAGACTGTGCTCTCACAGTCAGTACCATGTTGTAATACATGCAAGAGAGTCAAGAATTTTCAAGATTACTGACTTAGTACAGCTATCTCCTCATTGATCCCATCTTCATCTTCCTTGGGAATTTACATATCCCTTGTTTGGATTTGGCTTTGCTTAAATTGTTCTACAGTGTCAAACAGGTATTCATTGCTTGTGGAGAGCAGANTAAGTGAAAAAATGTGGCAAAAAATGCAATATAAACCACTGAAATGACCCATTACCTCAAACCAACTATAGCAACTATGTGAATTCACTTATATATTGACATATATTGGTAAGGCAAATCAACACAGCTACAGTTAATAAGTGTCATATTAGAATCTCCTATTCTTTAAGGACTGGTAAACAGAAAGCAGGCATTTCCAAACCCTCATTAAATTCAGTAATTAAGGATATCAGAGCAATAAAAACAACATATGCTGCTGTTGTTCTTCACAGAATCACAGAATCACAGAAATTAGGGGCTGGAAGGGACCTAGAAGATCATCTAGTCCAACCCCCCTGCCTGAGCAGGATCACCTAGACCAAGTCACTCAGGAACAGATCCAGGCGGGCCTTAAGTGTCTCCAGAGATGGAGACTCCACAACCCCCCTGGGCAGCCTGTTCCAGAGCTCTGGCACCCTCACTGAGAAAAAGTTCTTCCTTGTGTTAAGCCTAAACCTCTTGTGCTCCAACTTGCACCCATTGCCCCTCGTCCTGTCATTGGACGACATTGAGAAAAGTCTGGCTCCATCCTCTCTACACTCACCCTTAACATATTTATAAACATTAATGAGGTCTCCCCTCAGTCTCCTCTTCTCCAGGCTAAAGAGCCCCAACTCTCTCAGCCTCTCCTCATAAGGGAGATGCTCCACTCCCCTAATCATCTTGGTGGCCCTGCGTTGGACTCTCTCCAGCAAATCTCTATCTTTTTTGAACTGGGGTGTCCAAAACTGGACACAGTACTCAAGGTGGGGTCTCACCAGTGCAGAGTAGAGGGGGAGGAGAACCTCTCTTGACCTACTGGCCACACTTCTCTTAATGCATCCCAGGATGCCATTGGCCTTCTTGGCCACGAGGGCACATTGTTGGCTCATGGTCATCCCCCTGTCCACCAGGACCCCCAGGTCTCTTTCTCCAGAGCTGCTCTCTAGTACATCAGCCCCCAGCCTGTACTGATACATGGAGTTGTTGTGCCCCAGATGCAGCACCTTACACTTGCTCTTATTAAATTGCATTAAATTTCTCCCTGCCCAGCTCTCCAGCCTGTCCAGGTCTCTCTGGATGGCAGCACAGCCTGCTGCTGTGTCAGCCACTCCTCCCACTTTGGTGTCATCAGCAAACTTGCTGAGGGTGCTCTCTACCCCCTCATCCAGGTCATTCTTATTATGCTGTTGCTCTTATCATGTTGCTGTTCTTATCTCGTGAGTATGCATATCCTTAATTTCCCTTGACTCCTTCTGCCACTGCATGGGTATTAAGGATCAGCTATAAATATTATTTGACTGCATCATGACACCATTCTGTGCAAAAATATTTGCCCTTTTACAGATACTGATAATTCATTGTATTACAGCTGCATTTTGGCTTTGCTGGAATTCAAATGACTTCGGAGTTAATGCCATTTATCTTTCAACCTTCCCTATGTATAGTTCTCTATTGTTCTGTAGGCAATGTTGTTAGGCAATATATTGATGGGAGTGTGTGAAAAATATGTTTAACTGTGTTAAACGAGCAAGTTTAACACAGTTGCCAGGTCATTTACTGACTTTTCTGGTAGCTGTTTGCCCAAGAAATAGATGTGCCCAGTATGTCCAATGGCATTTCTGAAGTAGGGGCAATCATTAGTCCTTCAGGAGAATGTTAAATCTTTCCTGTGATTACAAATCACAGGGAATTCTGATGGAGAACTGAACCTTGAGGAAGATTGGGAAAATTTGAGACACACATCTATAAGGCAAAAAAACATCCTCTTCAGCAAAAACTTAAGCCACAGAACAGCACATGCCTAAGTACCAAGTTTCAATATCTCCTTAGCTGCCTGACACAAAGAGGGAGACCTCTTGGAACTGATCTGAAGGACATTACAGTTGTGTATCTTATTCCTTTGCTCTTTTCACCTGCATGTTAACTTGGCAACTGTGTTGTCTCCATTTTGTAAATCCACATTTATCCTTTACTTTTACCTGTACATCTATTAGAGGCTATGCTTGACTACAGTATATTTGACAAAAAACAAGTTATTTCATTCTTGTTAATCTTGAGACATTGCCATGAAACCCAGCATTTCAACTGAGTTCTCGAGTGCCCAGAGAAGGTAACAGAGCTCCTCCACTACAGCTGCATGAATTGCCAGTGCCAAAGAGATTTCTCCTCAGAATTAACATTAGTTGAACGTAAGACAATTATGAGAGTGGGCTGACCCTTGACAATCTCCTAGCAAACTGACAGAAGGTCTTCCAGAATGATTCTATATTGATTTCTCCCCATTGGTACTAGGGGAAATATGGTTACATTTATCTAGGAATTTACATCAAACTGGTATCTTCTGCTGGGCAGCTAATCATAAGAGAGGACCACCATGGTTTTGAATGGCATTACTAAGTTTTATTTTAAAAATAATACTAAATACAAGTGTTCCAAAGGATTAGAAATATATGCACATATCAAAGATCTCATTTCCACATAAATCTCTTACATTCCCTAGCTGAAGGAAGCTCAGGGCTTAATGCAGTGTCCATGATCAAAATATTACATAATGTCTATCTCATTCCCCTCTTCTCCCTGCCAAAATGAACATTTACAGTATTCACAGTGAAACAGGAGGATGTAAACAGTCTTTACCATTCTTCCAAATCACTCCACTTGTCTTGTCTACATCGCATACAACTCAGTAGAGAATGATGTTAGCTTGACTGAATCTACTCTACCCTTTCTAGTCTCCTTTCTCTCTATTTTCACTTGATTATTCTTCTTGACATTGCCCAAAGCCTGAATGCCAGGGTCTCTTGGAATTCTCTGGGCCTGCTCTCAAGAAGGGTCCTTAGGAAACATCAAAATACAAAACCAAGAGCATCTAACTAATAACACCTTGCAAATACTGATACATTTATTGAGGGGCCTCAGAAAGGATGCAAGTATGACTAATACACTATATTACTGGAAAATGTGAAAAAAAAAGGTTTTGCCTTGTGCCTCATGTCATGTGGTAAGACGTAAGCAGAATTAAATTTCTGCTCCTTGTGCAGATTGCTGGGGAAACTCTATGGGATAGCATTTAGCATTAGGGTTAACTCCATCACAGCCACTGTAACAATTTATATGTCCTTCTGAGATATGAGATAATTCTTCTGAGACTTGGTCTCTTATGAACACTTTTTTCCCCAATGTAAGTGTGTATTTTATGTTCTCTATTAGTTAGCTAAATGCACAGTTTTCTGAAGCATCTTCTGTCTCCTGAATTGTTATATGACTGCATTAAAGTCACAGCCCTCAGTACATGGTTGAGCACTTTCTGAACCTAGCTCAAGATTATTGTAATGCCCTTTGGTATTTATCTTGATAGGTTTTGCTGGCATCAGGTATCGAAGATGCTTCCAAAATCTGGAATTCACAGGAAGAGATTTGTCCTTTTTCCACTTCACAACCCTCTTTGAAGGTAACAGAGACAATGATTCTGGCAAAAAATTGTAATCACTTACAGGCATATATTCAATTACTATGATCTTAGTTTTTCTTTCAACTAGGGCTTTATGCAGTCCACTCTCAAGTTCATATATGGCTCTGTCAGAAACGTAGTTCTGGCTCAGTATGATGATTAATCTTCGGCTTTTGTCAATGAATGAATGGATATCATCAACAACTGCTGCAAATGAAAGATAAATGTGTTATTAATCCAAATTGAAAGGACAAGCACCAAATTGAATTATCCTTTAACAATCACACGTACCAATAATGTTCCCCTTATTGACATCATGTAAGCTTCCTGTCCCTATTATAAGATTTATATGCTTTATAAATCAAAAGCCTGCGAAAATGAGCTTGGGTATGGTCAAAGTTTGTTCTCTGGAGCAGACAAAAGCCCACAAACAATCTCCAGCTACCCTAGACAGGTCTCTGTCAATTTTCAAATGAGTAGAAGGCAACGGCAAAATTTATTCTTCCTCCAATAGACATCTCTTTTCTCTGTCATAATAGATGCCATTGGAATGATTCCACAGAAAGTCACCAACAGCAGTGTCTCGCCAAATATTCAGTAACCCTCAAGTTACTCCTTCCTTTACATTACCAAATATCCAAATCTATTGCCAGTAGTCCAAGGTTGAGAAGACTAGCATGTGCTAACAGAATGAATTCCAACTGCGTTTTAGATCCTTGAGTTCTGACAAGCGATGAATTAAATCAAACAGTGATACCCTTCAAACTGAACTAAAATTTAATTCTCAAACAAAACTTCCTTTGATTGCTTTAGCGCCATGGGACAAGGTCTACAGAGACCAGAGATCTAGAAATGCCTTATAGGGAAAGGTAATGCAAACTGAACAAACAAGTAACCTGAAGAAGAGAAAACCGAGAGGAAGCTGACAAGTATGTTACAACACACTAGAGGTTTCTTTAAATAGAAGGAAAAACTTTGTTGCAATCAAAGTTTGCAATACTGCAGGGAAATAAACCCTGGAAATAAATTAACTGAATACTTCAGAAAACCTGCTTTTAATAATTAAGGAGAGACAATAACTGGAAAAAAAACCAATAAAACAACTGGCTTGGGAGAGCTGTTGCACCTCTCAGGTTAGAAAAAAAATTGTCAGGATTGGATACAAGGAGACAAAACCCTGCCTCCTGAAGGAAGCTGACTGACCTTACTCTGTTTTTAACAACAAAATCCTATTCCTTAGTTAGATCTTTTGACTAAACGGAATTACCCAGTACCTTTTCTTCAAGCATCTTGCAAAAGGTCATATATCCATACTTCATTTAGAGAAACAAAATTCCCTGTTCTCATTTCTATTTTGTTATAGCACCCATTGTAATAAAAAAAATGGTTTCTACCACCACACTGAAGCAAACATAACAAGCTACCTGAGAATAACCAGTACCAGGGACATCAGCTGCTGTGTGCTGTAAATGTGAGTTCATTCATAGGTGCCTGCTCTCAGAAAAAGCAGAGCAAGATCACTTTTACTGTGAAACATCTGACATCTAACACCTTCACTTTCTCCATGTTAAGTCTTTATAAAATATGTAAAATATGTTAATGTGAAATTTGCATGCACATAGTCTAGATTAAATGAAAAATGTAGCATTTCAATGCATAACATATTTGACAGAATTCCTTCTAAGTACAGACTTTGAANCATTTGGCTATTTAATGACAAGAATATTCAACGCACTTACCTCCTCCAGGAGATATATCCCTTTCAAATATACATAACTTGTACCCGAAGTTTTCTTCTAATATCATGGGTAATATCTTCAGAGCAAATTCTCTCTCTTCTTCAGTAGGAGAAACACAGTTTTTCAGGTAAGACACAAATGCATCATATTCTTTTCCATCTGGAAATAAATCACCAATTGTTGCCTTGTTAGCAACCATTACTATCTGATCCACCATTCTGGTTTTCAGAGTCACTGTCTCAGTACTGAAGCATCTAAAACTCCTGTTCTTTCCCTTGACACCCTAAACCGTCTTCAAACAAAAAATGTCCTGAATCAATTTAAGTTTGGTAAAAGTTACTCTTGGCAAATATTTGAAAATAACATATCCTTTCTATATTAAGGTACTTGGGTTTTTTTTGTTTGTTTGTTTGTTTTAAATCAGATTAATATATCAAGTTAATGTCACTTCTGCAATGATCAAGAAAATTAACAGAAGAAAAAATGTGTCTAAAACCTAATAAGGATGCTAAGTGATATTACTGATTTCAACATTTATTTTACTCTTAGTCTAAGACTATCAAGTAGTTCTGTAGAATGGGTACTGAAAGATAATTATAAGACTATACCATGTCTGGCCATGTTTTGGGCAGTAATTTACAAACACAAAATCCAAGACCAATTCAGAGGCCAGGTCTACCACATTGAGTGAGTGAGTGAACCTTGTCACAGAACAATTACCTAGATAGAGACGGCAGCGCACATAGCTTTGCATCTTGAACTCTTGCTTCCCTTTCCAGGTACTTTACTACATGTAGTTCATAAGACCATTAAACTAAAACCCATGAAAACCTACACATTGAAGAGCTCTAAGAGTAGGAAATCCATTGACTAATATCAATCAGTTCCTACAGTGGCCTAGTCCAGGTTCTCAAAGATCCTTCTGTCAGCCAGTTTGCACACATCAACGGAGTGATAAACAACTCTGGCAGACATAAGTGACATCCACACATAACTGAGAAATCTCCAACCACTGCAGTTTATTCAAGCTATATTCAAGCTGATTCAGAGACTAAGGAGGGCTAAGAAAATCAAGTGCATATATACAGCAAGTTTTACCTCAATTTTCAGAAAAATGATACCCAGAATTGGGTAATTGTCAAGGCTGCTCCCTAAAAGTGAAGTTGTAGTAGTGCTGCCTGGTAAGGCACTGGTGATGTGCTGTCCTTCAGCGCATTTAGTGACAAACCTGCAAACATTGCAACAGCCTCTACAGCCAAGGACACATTTTAGCATTCATCTCACTGGCATCAGTGAGGTGAAAACAAATTTCTCTCAATCTGCCTGACAACTCCATAATGCTCATCCTCCTTATAGATGGTATTTGTGAACTTCTCCACCTTCATCAACTTTTGTCATGAAGAATATCACAGAACAGAGCACATCTGTACACAATCCAGCAATGTCCCTTCCATTACCTGTTCCAGACAAAGCTTCTTCATTGTCTATATTTGTTGTTAATCACCTCAGGTGTATAACAAACTCACTTTAGAACCTGACCATCACATTCTCTTTTACATATTCTTTGCTGTTTCTACTCACGAAACTCCTGGATTTAATTTTGTCTCTTCCTCAAAGATGGCTGTTTTATTGGACTTACCAGAAACTATCAATACACTAATACAGTTGTCAGCATTAACCAAGTCATACCTTCAGCAGTGTCATCTCTCCTGCATATATTCCTGTAAAATAGAACTAAGTCGACTCTAAACATCACACAGACAAAGACCACAGCTACAGCAACACATGGAAATAGTACAGCAAAGA
>VYZU01018503.1:1069-13755 GCA_013401355.1 Ceyx cyanopectus | reverse complement strand
ATGCTGGTCATTGACCTTACCTTGGAGGTGAAGATGAGCACAGTTTGGGCACCTTAACTTATGAGAAATTAACTTATGCAAGCAAATGGTCTCTGGGGAGTTTATTTAATCCTTTTTTTTTTTTCCCCATCCACATGTGAACCACCAGCTTTGTCAGTGTAGAGTTGCTTGTTTGTTTTTATGTATAAGAGCAATGTGGTAAGTGCTCTCTGTATGTGTGCTTAAATATAAAACCTTTTGGAAAAGTGGCAAAAAACAGCCCTGTGGGCTTTCAGTGGAAAGATAAAAAAAAGATGCTTGACATACAGTTTTCTGTCTGATCTACAGACTACTATTTAAAATAATAACTTAAAATTGAAGACTGTTGGATTTATTTTTAAAGGCAACAACAAAAAAACCCCAACCAACCAACAACCAAAAAACTAAACAGAACACACAAAACAAAAAACCCCACAAAACAAAACACCAAAAAACAACATCTGCTAGAACTATATACAAAAAAAGTTTAAAATTTGAAAATTCTATGCTGAGTGAGATTGCATTTTGTTACACAGATAAAATCTAAAAGGCTCAACACTTTTTTAACAGTGGTAAGGGAAAAAAATGTTTTTCTGTTATATTGTCATGCAGAAATTCATAGAAATGCTCTGATTCTGTAGCTATTTTGTAGCAATGCTGAGTAAATCTAAATGATTCTGGGTGCTCATTGGCGAGTTAAATTGTATTACAGTAGTTGCTGGTACCAATGAATTTTTATGAGTTTGTCCAGGCACTGATTTAGTGGTGACCTGGCAGTTTGACTCAATGATCTTACAGATCTTTTCCAACCAAAATGATTCTGCATCTCTATTGGGCTTAGGACTTTTAACTTGCTTAGTGGGGCAAGTGTGATCTCTGCATGGAATTTACTAACAATGAAAAAAACCCTTAGGGAGTCAAACTAAAAGCAGGGCTGTTTTAAAGAAAGCAATTAAGACAGTGTGATCACAAACCTATCACTTCTGGCTGTTCTAAACTACTGATTGAAATTCAAGTGGATGTGAGCAGTATTCATCTTAAAAAGAAAAAGAATACTTTTATTCCTTCTAGTCAAGTGGAAAGCCTCCTTTATTACAACAAGCTTTTGTAGAAAATAATCTTCCCTGAAGTCTGTCAGCATATCAAACACTCAGTTTTGAATGGTCCTTGCACAATAAGCAGTGTATATTGTGAACTGTTAGTGTACATCCCACTGCTTGACCAGTATTAACCAGGGAATGAAAAAACCATTGCTTCAGACTGATATTAATTAATTACTTCAATTACATTAGTAAAATTCTTCCTTGTACTAGAAGGTGTCTTGGTGTTTCTGGCAGTGAAATTCTGAAGAGTGGTTGCAGTTCAGTGATAAGAATTGATCACCCCACCTCAGTAACTCCTGCTCACACTGGGAGAAGAGAGATATTCCTATATATAATTAATACATCTGTATCCATTCATTGACAAGTGTGTTTCCCTATGCATATTGTAAATATGGAGGTGAATATATGGGAGAACTAGATTGCTCCATGCAGTGCACTTCACACTTGATTTTCCTTGCTAAGTTACACATTACCACTGTGGAACAGCAATAGGAATGAAACAGAACAGACTGTATCTCTGGGTAGAGTTTCCAATAAGCCATGTAGCTGTGTTCCTGGAAAAACTCAAAATATTATGAAAAAGCAAATTTGGTATATGAGGTTTAAGCAGTAATAAACCTGCCCGTTGTTCCCTAATCCTCTTAGGTGATGCAAGCTGGATCTGGGACTGGACAGCTGAATGGTGATGAGCCAAGCATCTGCCAAAAAGTAGAGTTTGGAACTACAATCTGGTATTCACAAACTTTCATAAGAAGCAAATGCACAGTTCCAGTTAATATTTCTCATTTTCAGAGCAGTTTTTCTGAAACACTAAGAACTTACCTGAAAGTTACTTTGACAAACAATTGTAAAGAAATATACAATTGTAGTAATTTGAGTTAATTAAAAAAGGCAAACTACAAACTTCCTCTGCAGTTCAGCCCTAGGTTGATACTGGGTTTTGCAAAACTGACTTTGGAAAATGACACTGGGAAATCAAGGGAAGGAGCTTGTTGTGTGGTAGTGGCTGTGATGCCTTTGTGGGTATTTGACAAGTAGCAGATAGAGTATTTGATGTCAAATAAAACTGTCAGAACCTTTGCAGCTAAGTTTCATCTTCAGTGCATTGAAGGATATTTTTGGGGGGTATAACCAGTGTTTTTTCCTTTGTTTATGGCTAATCAGGGATATTTAGGTGTCAGTTATGAAGAATTAACTTTTAGCAACTCGATTAAGCAATAGCAAACAACACTTGGAGTGATCAGTTTCTCAAGCTGATGGTTTCATTGATACTTTAATCTTAGGACTGGCACTTAAATCAGTTGCCTTGTCTGCAAGGAGTCTGGTTTTGTTTTCCCCCCAGTTCCAAACCATCACGTTGTGACACAGAGCACAGTCATTCCCTGGACTGCTGCACAGTGTGTAAACCAGAACACAGCTCTGTCATCTAAAGGGAGCCAGTGTAGATCACTGAGAATGAGTTCCTAATAGTTTACAAGTTGAAAGCTACTCTTTTGAATTACAGCTTGATGTAAAACTGTTGCAGTTAATCTGATCTGGAGAAACTACACCTTCCTTTCCAGATCTTTGTATTTTCTGTAGAAAAAACAGATGGCTTCAGGCAGTGACTGGCCAGGTATTGGTGACATTACTAACTTCAAGTTATGCTTCACACTAATTGCTTCAAAGTTTGTTTGTTTTTTATCTTAAATCAATCTGGATGAGTGTAATAGTATACTCAGCTGTGTACCTCAGGAATAATTCTGAAGCAGGTAGGTAATACGTCTTTTATCCGTAGCAATACTCAAATTGTGGAGAAAATAATTGTACAAGAAGACTTTGAAAGACCCTTGAAAAAAACCAAAAAGAAAGGTAGATAAAACTTAGTCATCAGTAAATCTAAGACTGTGAGCCATTCAATTGCTGTATCTGCAAGTACATAGTGATATTAACAGGCTGTACTTGCTGATAACATTTTGCAATGAACTACTTGAGTAAAAGAAAATCAATTACTATCTACGTTTGGATAATGCTTAGCATATGCTTCAAGAGTTGAACCTGAAAATGCTTTCATGGTGTGGATCACATCAAAAAGTGGGAGGTGGGATAGATCATGGCATTGACAACTATTTTGCAGTTTTGCCTCATGCCTGGGGCAACAGTTATCAAGTAACTGATGTAGGATTACTGCTGTGTTTTCTGTTTCAGGGATGTTTGGCTGCTATGGAGAAGAACCCTTAGCATGATGTGATCAATACTTCATAAATTATTGATGCAATAATGAACTATCTTTAAAAATAATCAGGGATTTTTTTTTTATTTTTTTTTTTTCCATTTTGCAGCTCCTGAAGGAGTTGCACAGCTGGCAGAGCATATTGCACATCACCCTGCCAGCTTTGGCATTTGAAAGCCTGCCAGACTGCTTTGTGCTGCTGTGCTAGCCATGGATCAGCAGTGTGCAGCAGTACAAAGACAGTAAGTCTTTTACTTTTTGCCCTCTATAGGATCCCATAAGTTAATACTGCATTTACAGGGAGTCCAACCTGCTTTCTGTACCTACCAGGTACTTGTGTTGTATTAGCTGGGTGGGTTAGACCTCATGCTGCAGCAGTCTATAAAGAAATGTTCTTGATGTATTCTGGTAAAACTTCTCTTAGTATTGAAGTTTTGAGTTGCTCTGTATTGCCTGCTTTTCATATTTTATGTAATTTTATTATGCTTCAGTATTTCTTTCATAATCTCCCTGATTTTACTAATACACAATATTGCAAATGCAGTATAAAACTAGTCAACAGACTTTAAATCATTTGTGTATCTCTAAACCTCTTATGCTGATTAAAAGTGTTAAGGCTATTAGTATTTTTTATGTAACTGGGTCTAAATTTAGTTTCTGTTGCAGTCAAAAAACACTGGTATTGCAAACCATGATCCTAATCTGCTTCCTCTTGGAGTCTGTGGCAACAGTTCTGCAGCACAGCTTTTGTGCTTCTGTGTATTGATTACTTGAATAGTTAATATCAAGTTTAACATAGAAATTCAGCAGCAACTTTTTATAGTTTTGATTTCTTTCCAGAAGGGCCAAAAAGACTACTTTAGTTCTTGTGTGAAACAGGATTTTAATTAGTTTTGGGCATTGTTTTCATTAACTCTTGACTTTTGCAGATGTGATTTGGGTAGCCTTTAGGCTACTGCCCTACTGGTTGGGAGGAGGGTAATGTTGACTTTTTAACTTGTGTTAAATTCTTCTGGTTCTTGTATGGAGAGGAAAAAAGAAAATGAAATGTTCAACTGGAAAATGTAGAAATTATGAACTGTCATGGTTTAGGGTCAGGGTGGTCCCCTAGACCTATAACAGACCCTCTGTTAACACCCTTCCCTCCCCAAAGGGGAAGAGAAAGGGAATAAGGGAGAGAGGCTCAGTGATTAGAAAGGGAAACTAAAACAATTTAATGGAAATGGAAATAATAATAATAAAAGGTGGAATACAAATATGTACAAAACCAATATTGAACCCAGCCCCCTCAGTGGCAGCATCACCATCACCACTGATGCTGTGGAGCAGGCACAGGGAGAGACCCAGACTGGGCCCCCCAGCAGAGTGGAGCTGTGCTCGGGAGCTGGATTCTGGCACTGGGTTCGGGAACACACAGATCAGGATGGAAGGCAGAACAGCCAGTCCTTGGTGCTCCAAGGAAGAAACCAGAAGAGGACCTGAGCCAAGCTGAGCAAAGCTGGCAAAGTGAGCCAAGAGGGCAGAGAGAGAGAGAGAGACCCTCCTGAGACCTCAGCTTTATAAGGAATATGGCTTCTATGGGCTGGAATCCTGCATTCCTAATGAAAATATGGAATCTTCTTTTGCTGTCTTGAATGATAAAAAATCAAGGAGGTCCTAGATTTTTTGAGTGTTCTTCATCATACGCAGTAGCTGTAGAAAAAACTAATTTCAGAATCTTCTTTGCTAGCTACTACTAGCCACATCATTAAATAATGTAGTAGAAGACATTGTAGTTCAGAGATGAAAAGTATTATTTTGCTACAGTCACCTGAAAGTTACCAAAGAATTTTCGTTGACACTTCCTCTGTGTCTTTTACTGTGTTCAAAAAGAAATTTCAATATAATTGACTGTGAGTGCAAGTCACTTTAATTGAAAAAAAAAATAAAAATTTGTGGTGCCAACTCTGTAATTGTCCAGAAATAAAAACTGGTGTGACTAATATTAGTGAGGAACAATCCTTTGTTAGTTGCTTGCCAAAAACTGTTTCTGCCTGCCCTGTCTGGGTGTGAGCTGGTGCTGGTGGCTGGGCTCAGGGTGTGTTGTGCTGCAGCTGTGCTCTGAGACTGGAGCTTTGGAACCCAAAGTGGGACACTGAAGGTGCAGCTCAGTGCAGTCAAAAAGAAGCTTGTTTGGAAAAGCAAGATGTGTGTGCCCAAAATAAAGTATCTTTGGGGGAAAATACATAACTGGAACCAATGGCACTTTTGTGTTTGAAACTGCATTCTGTGTCTGAACAAACCCCTTCATAAAATCTTCACATTACTTAAAGGGTCTCATTTCTGTTATGCCACTTAAAAGGGTAGTATTTTTTTTTTCCTTTTTAACTCCCCTTTGTACAGATACTTGAAACCTGCAGAAAATGTTAATTTGTTTCCAGTATATATATTTTTAAGGCCTGAATTCCTTAGTACGTTATGTAAGCCTTTGAAACAAAAGCAGCTATAAAAAGGGGGAATCTGAATGTGCCAATCTGCATACAAGTAGCAGCTCAGTTTGTTATATACACTGAAACAAATGGAAGTCTGAGTGGGGAGGAGTAAATAGCCCAAATCTAGAAGAGCTAAACAAATCCAAAGTAAATCATCAAAGGATTTTCCACAATTTCATGTCAAAGATTGCTGAAGTATTAGTGCTGTTCTGCTTTAATAATATGCCACTCTTTTGACTTGCCCAGTGGTGTAAGAACAAGGCTAGACTGAGATGACTTTTAAATTTAATTAGTTTAACAACATTTAAGCTGAGGCAGAGCTGCTTGGTGCTGGTTTGGGTGGCAGGGCCTGGGCCTGCCCTGGCTGGGAGGTAGCCATTGCCCGCCCTGTGGCACTGCCAGCCTGTTCCAGCTGGTGTGTGCAGCCCACGGGCATCAGCGCCCGTGTGTTGGGGCAAAAGCAGCAGCCATGAGGGGTGGGAGACTCCGTGCTGAGGGGATGGCTGCTCTTGGAAATAGATGAGCCACTCCAGAGGAGGGAGTGGGGGACAGTGGCTGTGGGTGCCCCACACCAGGGTGGGCCGGCCTGTGTCGTCCATTGCCCTGCTGGGAAGGTGGGAAGGGATAAGCACAACTGGCTGCTGACCCAGGAGAAGCTGAGACTATCAAGAAGTTCAGGGGTGTTTTTAGTGTTCTTGCCCCCTCCATCACACATTCCTCCGCCTCACCCTGTACTCAAAGCTGGTGTGAACTGCCAATAAAGCACACTAAGAAAACACCCCTGGGTCTCCAGGCTGTTTTGCCTGTGATAGGCCTGTGACTGCCCACCCCAAGAGGGTCCCTTCAGGGCCACTGATTCTGGGGGTGGGAGGGTTCGTTGAGTTCAAAATGGTGTCAGCTTTAGGGCTTGTTTACCAGTGTTACAGAGCTCATCAAACATCCTCTCTTATGAGGAGAGGCTGAGGGAGCTGGGGCTCTTTAGCCTGGAGGAGACTGAGGGGAGACGTCATCAGTGTCTATCAATATGTTAAGGGTGAGTGTAGAGAGGATGGAGACAGACTCTTCTCAGTGATGCCTGATGATGGGACAAGGGGCAATGGGTGGGACCTGAGCCATAGGAGGTTTCATGTAAACATGAGGAGGAATTTTTGTCACAGTGAGGGTGACAGACACTGGCATAGGCTGCCCAAGGGGGTTGTGGAGTCTCCTTCTCTGAAGCTGTTCAAAACCCGCCTGGATCTGTTCCTGTGGGATCTGGTCTAGGTGATCCTGCTCTGGCAGGGAGGTTGGACTAGATGATCTTTGGAGGTCCCTTCCAGCCCCTGACAGTCTGTGATTCTGTGATCCCATTTGCTATGGACACCTTTAACAGGCCTATGTAGTAGGTGATTTTTCACTAGATAAATAAATTACACAGAATGTGGAATTTCTTGGAACCAATCTGCTGCTGGGTTAGTCGTGTTGCTTGTGGTCTGGTTAGGCACGAGTGAGCCAGCCAGCACCAAAGCAACAGAAGAATTTGTCAGCTAGAAACAGACATTAACAAAGTGTGAGCTGCAACCATATGGGGAACAAAACATCTTTATGGTGTCAGTCGTGACTTTCTCTTTGCTCTCGTCGAGCTGAGTGCTGTGGGGCACCGTGTGCTCTGGAGGAGGCACATGGAGAATTCCTGTCTGGGATAAGCAGCCTAGAACAAAGCACTAGAAGTTGTGAGTTGGTGCTGAAATTTTGGAAGATGTGAGATTCCTAGTTGAGTTGCAAGACAAAGATTTTATGTCTTTTTTTTTTTTCAGCTGGTACTTACAGCCTCAGACATAAGGGGTCTACTTGCATTTCTATGTGCCTGAATTTGTAGTACAGTGTGTCTTACTGATTTTTTAGACATATTGTTAAGCATCAGAACATATTTAGCTATGCATCTGTCGTGGTTTAACCTCTGCCAGCAACTAAACACCATGGAGCTGCTCACCCACTGCTTTCCCACCCCCTCCTGTGGGATGGGAAGGAGAAGAGCAAGAAAAGAAGGTGAAACCCAGTGGGTTGAGATTAGGACAGATAAAGAAAAAAAAACAGAGAAAAGAAACAACAGTAATAATGATAATACTTATGAAATAATACATAGAGCAATACAAACCACAAGGCTCCACCAGTACCAGAGACATGCTGTCCCTGCTCCAGCTGCATGCTGAAGCTACAGGAAAAAAACACTGGTCCCCACCCCTGNTCCTGCTCTGGCAGGGAGGTTGGACTAGATGATCTTTGGAGGTCCCTTCCAGCCCCTGACAGTCTGTGATTCTGTGATCCCATTTGCTATGAACACCTTTAACAGGCCTATGTAGTAGGTGATTTTTCACTAGATAAATAAATTACACAGAATGTGGAATTTCTTGGAACCAATCTGCTGCTGGGTTAGTCGTGTTGCTTGTGGTCTGGTTAGGCACGAGTGAGCCAGCCAGCACCAAAGCAACAGAAGAATTTGTCAGCTAGAAACAGACATTAACAAAGTGTGAGCTGCAACCATATGGGGAACAAAACATCTTTATGGTGTCAGTCGTGACTTTCTCTTTGCTCTCGTCGAGCTGAGTGCTGTGGGGCACCGTGTGCTCTGGAGGAGGCACATGGAGAATTCCTGTCTGGGATAAGCAGCCTAGAACAAAGCACTAGAAGTTGTGAGTTGGTGCTGAAATTTTGGAAGATGTGAGATTCCTAGTTGAGTTGCAAGACAAAGATTATATGTCTTTTTTTTTTTCAGCTGGTACTTACAGCCTCAGACATAAGGGGTCTACTTGCATTTCTATGTGCCTGAATTTGTAGTACAGTGTGTCTTACTGATTTTTTAGACATATTGTTAAGCATCAGAACATATTTAGCTATGCATCTGTCGTGGTTTAACCTCTGCCAGCAACTAAACACCATGGAGCTGCTCACCCACTGCTTTCCCACCCCCTCCTGTGGGATGGGAAGGAGAAGAGCAAGAAAAGAAGGTGAAACCCAGTGGGTTGAGATTAGGACAGATAAAGAAAAAAAAACAGAGAAAAGAAACAACAGTAATAATGATAATACTTATGAAATAATACATAGAGCAATACAAACCACAAGGCTCCACCAGTACCAGAGACATGCTGTCCCTGCTCCAGCTGCATGCTGAAGCTACAGGAAAAAAACACTGGTCCCCACCCCTGGCCAGCCTTCCCCTTATATACTGGGCATGATGTCAGTAAGGTATTGAACACCCCACTGGCTGGTGTAGTTAGTAAACCAGCTGTGGTTCCTCCTATGTGCTTGTGAAAATTAACCCTATCCTAGCCAAACCCAGGACAACATCTCCTGCATCTTTCATGATACATTTGTGGGTAAGACAGAAATTTAGATACTGTGTTACAGCCACAAGCTCATCCTCTTGGGATCATCACAGAATGGTAGGGGTTGGAAAGGACCTCTGGAGTTTTAATCCAACCAATGTATGCTTAGGCTCGGGCTGTTTTAAATCCAGTAGATTATTGTCTATTGGTTGAGAGCTATGTGCTCTGATGAATTACCTGATAAAAATCAACAGATGTTTTTCTGTTGTTGCAGATGATGTTTTAAACTAGCCAGTATGGGAGGCAAGAGCTGAATCCTCTGGCCAAATATCTACCCATCTTCTTGCATGCATTTTGCAGCCTCTGATGAGCCTTGTGTGCTGCATAAACTAGACTTTTAAGTCTAGTTGGCTGCATAAAGGTAACATCTAGTGATGGTCCATGCTGCTCTGAATGCTGTGAGTCACTGAGTATGTCCCACCATGACACTGAAGTTGGGTGTGATCCAGATGTGAGTGAATGTCAGTTTTAATGTAAACCAACTGGACAGAAACTGCAGACTTGTGGTGGGTTAGTGATAAAATAAGTGGGTTGTATTGACAGAAAGGGCCTGGTTTATGTCGATAGGACAGTGATGAGGTGTGTATATTTCACAGTCTTGAGCTGTTAAATTGGTGTTTTTATCTTGGGATATTACCTGGGCTCATATGGCCTTGGGTTGGTGTAAAATTGGCTTTAAGTGCCAGATGTGCCAAAAATGGGGTCTGGACTCAGGAAAGAACAGCATTTTCTGTTTGTTCTGATGTTTTTAATCTCTTCGTTTTTCTTTAGTTTTATTTAATGGACATGGACATGCTTGAAGCTCCAAAGTTCCTTTTGGGATAGGTACTAAGTTTGGATAGAAATTGGGGGAAGTAAGAAGTAGAAACATTGCACTTTTACTTCCTGGACTGGCTTTCACATCTATAAAACAAAAGAGGTGTTTCTGTAAAAGATGTGATTTCTAGCTGCTATTTAAAGTCTTCCTATCATGTCAGAAGATCCAAGAAATGTGACATGCACTATCCTAATATTCACGTGGTGAGTTACAGGCACTCATGCCTCAGTGTAGGGTGTATGGAGAAACTGGACTTTAAGAGTAATAAATTGTGGCCTTTGTAAATGGCCTTCACAAATTACTGCAGCATAACTATAGCTGCTTATAGTTGTCATAGAAAATACACTAGGTGATGAAATCTAGCCTGATCAAAGTGATTATAGTGATGGGATACAAGCATATTTTTTCTTTTTAGCATGCATATGGACTGTTTCTTAATTTCTTTACTTGCTTTTCTGTCCACAGGACTTTCAAATCAGATCTTCATTCTGGTGGGACAGTTAACAAACCTGGTTACAGCAGTGAATCAGTCACTGGGGACCCACGTGGGTGAGTACAGTAAGATTAGAGTATATCTGCTTTTCCAGATTCCTCCTATCATATCAGGGAATTAAAATGAGGTTTGATGAGCTTGCTCAAAGGGATAACCTCTGACAAAGCAGACATCTCACTGCAGCTTGTGGCTAGAGCCAAACATGTGGATGAGTTGAAGAACAGTCAAAAGAACTGGGAACATGAGCCCTTTCCTCAATTAGTGATTAGTATCACTCAATTAGTGATACTCAATAGTGGTATTAGTGATATCAGTTCAATTATGTGTTGATGTGTGAAACAATTTTATTGCAAATGAGCTGCATTTTTTGTCTTAAAGTGGAAGGAGATACTTGTAGAGAACAGGAGAAGTCAGCTGGCCAAACTTGCCTCAGCTTTGCAATCAGACTTTAAAACTAGGGTGGCCATAAGGGGACATCAATATCAGAGCATTTCCTCAGCAGAAAGTAAACACTTGTCCCTTCAGCCCTAAGGGGATAAGGGAAATTATTAAGAAAAAAAAAAAAAGAAATCATGAAAAATTGAAAAACAAGGCCACAGAGTGTGCAGGGAGTGGGCTTAATTGGTTGCATTGGGAAATCATCAAGAAAAGTCTCCTCTTTTGATTTGACTCACTCCAGACTATCTTTCTCAAGTTGTCACTTGCCTGTGTGTGTGGTAGATTAAATGGCAACTGTTTCATTTTGCTCTCTGAGTCTGCCTGAATATAAGAAGTGAAGCGTTTGGTTGATCACATTTTTTTCCTAGTGCAAGGTCTCCAGAGGATCATCCAGTAAAGACTGGAAAGTGCCACTGTTAGGAATAAAAGCAGAGCCCTAGAAATCAAGAGAAGCTTACATGTAATTATAAAACCCACACAGAGATGGCAAACCAAATGTTATAAATTGCCTCTCTCTGGGATTTTAGCTTTTTGTTGAGACCAGACATGAATCACAGAATCACAGAGTGGTAGGAGTTGGAAGGAACCTCATCAAGTCCAACTCCCCTGTCAGAGCAGGATCACCCAGGGCAGGTCACCCAGGAACAGATCCAGGAGGATCTTGAGTGTCTCCAGAGCAGGAGACTCCAGAACCTCTCTGGGCAGCTGTGCCAGTCTCTATCACCCTCACAGTAGAGAAGTTTATGTTTATGTGGAACTTTCTGTGTTCCAATTTATGCCCCTTGACCCTCATCCTATCACTGGGCACCACTGAAAAGAGACTGGCTCCATCCTCTTGACCCACACCCACCCTTCAGATACTGGTAAGTATTGATAAGATCCATTCTCAGTCTTCTCCAGGATAAACAAATGTCTGGGCCTAAATAAAATGTCCTGATGATTGATAGGAGACTTTCTGACACTTTTCCAAGGATAAATTCCAAAGAGAGGAGGTAACATGAGCACTGAGAAGAGGGAAGGACTCTTTCTTTATTGCTTAAAAATTAAAGTTGAATGGTAGGCAAAAGGTGAGAGAGAAAAGGAAAAAAAAAAAACCAACCCACTTTTCTGATTAAATATTTAACTTTTTGAACTTAAAAAATATATATCAAATAAAAACCCAGAGTGTCCTTAGGGAACAAGATCAGGTTGAGTGAGAGATCTAATGCTAATTTTCATCCAAAGATGGCACTAGTCTTTTGCAGTTGGGAGTTTCTATGATGTGATGGGAAATGCAGATACCAAGAAGCCCTCAACTAATCCAATGCTTACTATTAATCCCAAACAAACCATCATTAGTATCTGGTTTTATCCTGCTTAGTTCTTGCTGGATAGTAAATTATGTAACATTTGTTTTATTAATGTTTAATGGAAGCTTATTATTAGGTAGGGTACCTCTGAAAAAAATCTTTATTTGCTGTTTTCTGTTCTTTATTGTTTGTTTGAGGGATTTTTAAATAAGTGAGTGCATACTTCATGATAGGTCCAGAAATTAATTTAAAAATCACTGAGTCCATTGCTTGGCAAAAAGCAGCTGTTTGGAAAATTGCATAGACATTTTCTACCTGACCAGCAGATAATGTTGATAAACAAAGCTTAGAAAAGGACTACAAAAATGATCTTTATGGTATGGAAGATTTTGATCTGATATCCAGGAATAAAAATAGATGCTTTAAAGAAAGTTTTATTTATGAATAAATATAAAAATAATAATATTATGAAATTATAAT
>VYZU01018501.1:0-15538 GCA_013401355.1 Ceyx cyanopectus | reverse complement strand
CCTCCCTGGGCAGCCTGTGCCATGCTTTGGTTGCTCTTTCTGAGAAAAAAATTTCCCTAATGCCCAGTCTGCCCCCCTCCCCCAAAGTCTCTACTCAGTGCAGCTTCAAACACCTGCTCTCAGTGGGGAGGTCTCCTCGTAGGTATGAGAGGAACAATTCCTCTGGGTGGGAGGGGGGAAAAAAATAGAGAGACAACATTTTTTGGTTTGCATCAAGATGAAATTAGTCAGAAGCAGAGTCTGGATTTGGCAAGCAGCTGCTGGTATTAACAAGTTGTGCAAGCAAGTATAAAATGGAGGTGCTGGTGCCTGTGGAGCCTGGCTGGGGGGGGGGGGTTGTGCCTGCCCTTGCATGCACCCTACTCCGAATCCACGGCTTCAAGCACGGAAATGAGAATGGGGAACATTGCATTATTCATAACTTGGCAACCAGAAGCTGGGGCACTTTGCCAAAACAAACTATTCTCTATAATTACAGGTGAAGCAACATTCTTTAATATCTTACAATACAAAAACATACATTAATCAAGGAAAGAGGGTTTTGGGTTTTCTTTTTTTTTTTTCCTAGAGGACAATAAATTAGCATCCTTGCCAATTTCCTCAATACATGTGACAATGTTTTACAGGATTATATGTCAGCCTTTTTAAAGGAGGTTAGTCTAAAAACAAGCCAAATAAATGAGATTTTTTTTTTTTGTAGCTAAATAAAAGAAGCCAGCTCCTAAAACATTGATGTCTTGCCAGAAGATTTGCTTTTAGCACTGACACCCTCACAGACCAAGGGTCTAACCTTCCCTTGGTGTGGTTTGACACAGCTTTCATCAGACAGCTTTGCTGGGCAGTTCTCTACTGTGAAGGATCTGGCCCCTTCTGCAATAGCCAGCTCAGCTAGTGAAATATAATCACAGTGCCTCGTGCCAGTCCAGTAGCCCACATGTTCTGGGGTGATTCACAGTCAATCTGTCACCAGTGCCTGACACTGGATTTCTTTTGGAGACTTAACATACTGAAAATGCTTGAGCTGTATCTGTTTCAAACTTGCAAATCAGGTTGAAGTGTTTTGCTTGGTAGCAATAAACTTTTTGTTTAGCTTGCTGTTATGTTCTTGCACTCCAGCAAGTGCAGAAGGCCTTTGTGTCTGTGGATCTAGATTGTCAGGGGTTGGAAGGGACCTAGAAGATCATCTAGTCCAACCCCCCTGACAGAGCAGGGTCACCCAGACCAAGTCACCCAGGCACAGATCCAGGTGGGTTTGGAATGTCCCCAGAGGATATTCCACAACCTCTCTGGGCAGCCCATTCCAGGCTCTGTCACCCTCACTGGGAAAAAGTTTTTCCTGTGTTTTCCCTCAACCTCTTGTGCTCCAACTGACTCTCATTGCCTCTTGTCCTGTCACTGGATGACACTGAGCTCCATCCTCCCTACACTCACCCTTAACATATTGATAGACACTGATGAGGTTCCCCCCTCATTCTCCTCTTCTCCAGGCTAAAGAGCCCCAGCTCTCTCAGCCTCTCCTCAGCAGGGAGATGCTCCACTCCCTTCAGCATCTTGGTGCCCTGCACTGAACTCTCTCCAGTAGCTCTTTGTCCCTCTTGAAGTGGGGTGTCCAGCACTGGACACAGTATTTCAGGTGGGGTCTCATCAGCACAGAGTAGAAGGAGAGAGGAGATTAGATTAGATTCAGTTTGATTGTGCTGGATTATATTCTATTCTATGGTCCTGCTCTGGTAGTGGGGTTGGACCTGAAGATCTCGAGGGTCCCTTCCAACCCCTGACATCCCAGGATCTTTCACTGCCTTCAGTAGTGCTCACCCCCTAGCTGCAGAAATAACCTCCCCACATTGTTAGCTATGGGTCATGCTTGGTGAATTGAAAGAGGGGGTGGATTCTTTCCCGAGGTTGAAAACAGAAGCAGTTCTTGTCCTTGGATAGCTCGGGGTTGTTTCCAGGTAGCATCTGAAACTCGGCTGGCGAGGGAGTTGTGTGGGAGACCAGGGCTGAGCCAGAGCTGAGGCAGCTTCACAGTGCCCTGATGTCCCACAGCACTGCCAGGGAACAGCACACATGCTCTTCTCTGAACAAGATGCCCTCTTACCTGTGTGGCCAGCAGGTCAAGGGAGGTTCTTCTCCCCCTCTACTCTGCATTGGTGAGGCCTCATCTGAAATACTGTGTCCAGTTCTGGGCATCCCAGTACAAGAAAGACAGAGAACTACTGGAGAGAGTCCAGCGCAGGGCACCATCTTCTCTGGAGACATTCCAGAACCACCTGGATCTGTGCCTGGGTGACTTAGTCTAGGTGACCCTGCTCTGTCAGGGGGTTGGACTGGATGATCTTCTAGGTCCCTTCCAATCCCTAACATTCTGAGATTCTGTGATTCACTCACACATAAATGGCTGGGAGAGAAGGTTCCCCACCAGATGGTTGTGCTGGGATTTGGGGGTCATTTTTTTGGATCATTTTATCAAGTCTCAAAAGGTTTGTGCCCTGCGAAGCAAGGACTGCAGCGGGGTGGTGTTTATGTGGCCGTGGTTGGATATGGCCAGGAGCAATTGCTCTGCTCGGAATCTTTCTTTAGCTTGACTCTGCCTTCAAAGCATCGACCAGTCTGTTTCTAATATTTATGATCTGTAAGCTGCTAGCGACCTGACCTCTGCCCCTGTTGTAGGGAAGTGACATGTATGTTCTGCTGGGATCAGGTACCAGGGAAGATAAAGGCTTTGTTTAAGAATAAAGACATCACTGGGGTTTGTCAGTGGTACTGTACATTTTCCCCTCTGCCACTCTGTGTTTACAGGCTTATGAAAACAAAAATAAATGTATGAGAGAGAGAGAAGAGGGTCAGAATATCAAGTGTCAGAAGTAGCCCATGAAATGTTATTGGTGGTGCATTTAATCAGTGCTAAGCGTTTTTTACAAGGTACATACAAACAGTGGAACTGTAAAAATTTATGGAATGCTGTGTACAGTGTGGCCATTTATGAAGAAAGGAAAATTTATGTCCAGTTGAAAGAAACCAAAGGGGAGTGTTTTATGGAGATTCCTCAACAGCAGGGTGTATCTAGAGAGATCTGGGTGAGAGGAGGGGGGTATTTGCAGGGATTTACTGATCTTCAAGATGCTTTTCTATTTTCTCAGCAGCTGAGAGTTCACCTTTCTGTGGCTCTCAAACAGCCAGGGTGCTGGTTGCAGGGTGCTGTGGTGTTCTGGGTTGGTTTTTTCTCTCTGTTCAATGAAAAAGAAAAACAAATGGAACAGCTGCTACTGGTGGCTCTGCTACGAGGCTCCCACTCTTGGGCTCATTCCAATCCAACAGTTTCTTGAGCAGCCCTCAATATCCAACTGGGAAGGGTTTAACTGAAGCCAATCGCTTTGACATCAGCAGGTTTTTTGTTTGTTGCCTTTTTTAGTCCAGTATTTTGTTCATGATAAAGCACAGACTTAGTCAATTGAGAGATTCCAGAGCTGCAGAATCAGAGATAATTTAATTAACGGAATTGCTTGTGATTGTCCACTGGGACAGCGGGGAGGAATTGCTCGATTTGATTTGGAGAAACAAAGATCACATGCATGCTAATGTTTGACAAATAACCAGTGTTTGGAGTTGAAGTTTTTTTTGCAAAGAGGGGGGCAGACAATTCCCAGAGGAGATTTCCCAGGAGGTGATTGCTGAGTAACAGCTCTAAGCTACAGATAGGTCCTTTTTATTCTTGCGTGGTATTTTTGTGCCTTTCTTCTGGCTTTTACTTGAACAAAGTAAGGATTTGCTTAGAGAAACAAGGTTTGTTCTTATTTTCAGTTGCTCAGGGGAAAATGGTAGTAAAAAATTCATTGGGCACAAAGACCAAAAACTACCCTTGCTCCCTGGTACCCAGCATGCCCAACTGTGACTGCCAGATTGTGGAGGGTTAACCACAAAGTCCAGAGAGAAGTGCAGAGCCAGGCTGCCTCCATGAGGAGCCCTCCCTTCACCACTTTTCTCTTGTATATTTTTCAGAGTCTCCTCTGTTTGCAGTGATGCAGGACCAGAATTGAGTGTGGATCATAGAATTCTAGCAGTTTCTGGGTTGGAAGGGAGCTCCAGAGCAGGGACATCTGCAACTAGAGCAGTGTGCTCAGGAACCTCCTCAAGCCCCACCTGGAATGTCTCCAGGGATGGGTCCTCCACCACCTCCCTTGGCAACCTGTTCAGTGTCCACCACTCTGCTGGGAAAGAACTTCCTTAGTTCTCATCTCAATCCACTCCTTTCTCATTTAAACCATTGCCCCCTGGCCTTTTACTGCAGGCCTTTGGAAACAGCCCCTCTGCAGGCTTTGGATCAGCTCCCTTCAGGCACTGGAAGGTGCTCTAAGGTCTCTCTGGAGCCTTCTCCAGGCTGAACAATCCCAGCTTCCTCAGCCTGTCCTGGGAGCAGAGCTGTTCCAGCCCCCTGAGCATCTCCGTGGCCTCCTCTGTCCCTGCTCCATCAGCTCCATGTCCTTCCTGTGCTGAGGGCTCCAGAGCTGGACACAGGGCTCCAGGGGAGCTCTGCCCAGAGCAGATATGTACCTTCTTGGTATGTCCTCAAACAGGAGGACAGTTCAGTGTCAGGGAGACCTGTGTGGCTGGAGAAGCAGCAGTGCTGGGGTTGCAGACACTGCTCCTGGGCACAGATCTCTCTGCAGGCTGATGAACAGCATTATCCAAACACACCAAATCAGGGTGCTGAGGCACAAAGCTGTGGAAGGAACCCACCTGCATCCAGCATGAGGTCAGGGGAGAGCAGGGCTGTGGAAAACCAGCTCTTTCTACCCCATGATTCCCTCTGCCTTCCTTGGCAGGGTGAGTTGTACACAGCCTTACCCTGTCCATGGAGCTTGGCTCTCTGAGCCTTACTCCACCCACTCCACTGCCCCGAGCTGCTCCTGGCTGTGTCCAGGCGAGTGCCCGCAGGATGTACCAGCAGGAGGGAAGCCTGAGGGAGCCCCCAGGATTGTTGCTGCAGAAAGAGGTGCTCCTAGGCAATGCTTATCTTTTGGATACAAGCAGCAGGTTGATGGTAAAATGTCAGTGAGCGGAATGGCATTTGTCCCAAGTGTGCTGGCCACCACGGGAGCCAGACACATGGGAAGTGACTCTTGTCTTTATTCCATCCGTGGAGGTAGTTCCAGTTTCCTTTATTTACTGATGTTCTCCCTATTTCCCTTGACCTCATTTCCTCCAGCTTTTCGGAAGCAGCCGTGCAATTATCGCTCACTTTGGGTTGACCCTTGGCCACCACGTCCCTGGTTGCTGCTGCTCTGAGAGGCTTTCCTGAAATCTCAAGTGCAAAATACTCACCTGTGGCCAAAACCTCTCTCACGTGACATAGGAGCTGTGCCTTCAGCACTAGCCCGTGCATCAGGATTTGTCCTGAGAACACAGTTGGCAGGGAGAATGTGGAGTTTAAAGTCTGTCACAGCTGAGATTTGAACAGAGCTAGGAGATGCTGTAGTGGCTAAAGCTCCATCTCTTACCAATGCACCCCAGTCTTGTTAATAAATGTATATTTAACAATGTCTGGAGCGTATGAAGTGATAATAACTAAATCAATACCTCCCACATTGATTGTCCAGGATCCCTACAGCGTGACGCACGCAGCGGTGCGGTAATTTTCCAGCTAACTAGCACCCTGATCTACAGCCCTCCTATTGATTGTCCATTGTATCAGGCAGCCTCAGAGCGTTATTGCTTATACCTCTATTCAGTCTCCTTTTCTGATTCATTCGTTTATTACTGGACAGGTGTGATTATCTCAGAGACTTTCCGAAACTGCCCGATGGGGGTCAGCCATTTAGATTTCTATAAACAAGCCATTTTCTATCTCCTCTCCTTGTTGCACTGGCAAATTTTTCCTTTTCAAGCTTTGACTGTTCTTGGACTGAGACTGGGGATGATTTGGCATTTGCCTGCATCTGCCTTTCTGCCACACTTCTCCCTTTTCTGCTCGAGTCGCTTGTCCTTATTGTGTCCACACAGGAACAGGAGGACTCAGCAAGGGTTGGGGTTCTGCTTTCCACCTGCTTTGGGCAGGAGCCACACTCTGTCTTTACACCTCCAGTGCAGGAAAGAGAACTGGCTTCCTGCAAGTTCAATTCAACTGCAGCCTTCATCCAGAATCAGCTTGTTGATGGGAAACTTTAAGGGAAAACATTTTTCTCATCCAACAATAACCTTCAAGGTATAAATAAATAGTTCTGTTTCCTCCTTGGACATAACTAACACCTTTCTAGGCTTTCTGTGAAAACCCTTCCTTGAGGGTGAGAAGCCAAGCTGGGATGTGATAGTAATTTATACCAACGAGTAGGTGTTTCACAGTGGGACATTTCACTTCCCACTGAAGCTCTTTCATTTTGCTCCAAAGAGTATTTATTGATATCGAGCCCTGAATCAGCAGTGCCCCTGTCCCCAGGCACTCCTCATCCACCAGACTCTCATAGGCTATGTGTATTTCTTTGCCTTTTTTTTTTTTGCAGTTTAAAAATTGTTTCCTAGGAGCTGTCATTTGCAATGAATCTCCTCCCAGGGAAGCTCTCTCCTTGGTTGGCTCCACACAGAGTGTCTGATGTGCACAAAATAGGAGCAAAGTTTCAGAAGGTTTTATAATTCTGGTACTTAAACATATGCACTCCTGCAGTTCTGCTTCCTTTGGAAATGTCATCATGCAAAAAGTCAGTCACGATCTTTTTGACTAGCTTTATCTCCAGAGCCTTGGGAAAAGCCATCAGAGTCTCCTTGTGGGAGATCCCTCGAGTCCCTCCTTGTGTGCCCAGGACGAGTGACTGATGAAAAAAGGAGTGTGTGCATGCAGTGGCACTGCTGAGACTGCAGCTCACTTTCTTGGGCATAGTAACTCTGCCAGACCTGTGTTTTACCCACCTGTTGATGAATTATCCTCTGAAAAAAACACATTGGTGTCACTGTGGGTTATGTTGTGATTGATGCAGCTTCTGGTAGCGAGGTACTCCTTGTGTTCTTCTCAGCTGGAGTCTATGTGGACAGGCCTGAAAATCATTGATCTACATTAAAATTGCTGGCTTGGTTGGTTTGTTTTGGGGTTTTTTTTGTATTTTGATTTTTTGGTTGGTTTTGTTTGTTTTTTTCACAAGAGAGAAAGCCAGTCAGTGCAGTACTCTGAACCTTTTCTGGGCAATCACAGAATGTCAGGGGTTGGGAGGGACCTAGAAGATCATCTAGTCCAACCCCCCTGACAGAGCAGGATCACCTAGACTGAGTCAGCCAGGAATGCATCCAGGCATGTTTGGAATGTCTCCAGAGAAGGAGACTCCACAACCTCCCTGGGCAGCCTGTTCCAGGCTCTCACCCTCACTGGGAAAAGTTTTTCCTTGTGTTTACCTTCAACCTTTTGTGCTCCAACTTGCACTCATTACCTCTTGTCCTGTCATTGGATGACACTGAGCAGAGTCTGACTCCATTCTCCCTACACTGCCCTTAACATATTGATAGACACTGATGAGGTCCCCCCTCATTCTCCTCTTCTCCAGGCTAAAGGGCCCCAGCTCCCTCAGCCTCTCCTCAGCAGGGAGCTGTTCCACTCCCTTCTCATAAGGGAGGTGCTCCATTGCCTTAATCCATTCCCTTCAATGCTTGAAGGACCTTCCCCATGTCTGCACTGTGGAGAAATAGGATTCTGCAGCATGCTGGAGTGACACATCCTTGTCTGTAATGTTCCCTACAGCTCATGTGCTAGGCATTGCTGCCTGCCCTTGTAGGGTGGCAAGTTGCTCTTTTCACCAGCCTTACAGAACCATGAAAATACACTTGCCTGCCCTCAGCACAGTGCCTCTGTGACAAAAGTGATAATGCTGCCCATCAAAAATGACCCTAGGAAATGGGAAAGCAGAGATTGTAAAGCTGCTTTTATAGCCACTCTGTTGTCATAGTCTCCATTGTTTTTTGGTTTCTCCTTTTTTTTTTTCAGTGTTAGAAACCCAACAGCAAGGGCTTTCTTTAATATAAAAGCATTGTGTTGATCCTGTGTAATGGGACCATTTTGTGTTTCTCAAGGTTTGTGACCAGCAAAGACCTCCATTCTCTAAAGCAAAGAGTAGCTTCTGTTGCCCACAGAAAGTTATCTCACCAGCTTTAGAGCAACATGCAGAATTTCAGCCAAAGCATCTGGGAGACAAGCAAAGAGGCAGAAAACAAAAAGCAAACCAATCTGTTCTTTAAATGTCTGTGTCTTGTGAAAACTCACTCTAGTGTGAACACAACAGCCCTGTTGTGTTCTGTTCTGATGGGTTCAGGAGGGCACCTCAAAGAACTGACTCGGGAATTCTGCTTTACACCAAACTGGATGCATTTGTTTGTTGCTGCCTCCTGTGCAGCACCTGCTGTATGTTCTTTTTCCCCCCAAACTCTTGAAGGTCTCAGGTGCTCAGTGGTGCTCACTCTCCCATCATCTTTTTCAGAATTACAGAAGACTCTGCAGTGACAACATTCGAAGCATTGAAGGCTCGTGTCCGGGAGTTAGAAAGGCAGCTCTCCCGTGGGGACCGCTATAAATGTCTCATTTGCATGGTGAGTAGCACTCCACTTGTGGTAATGAATCATAAATGTCTTGGTGCCTTTGCTGAGGAGGGTGGAAGCTTTTCTCCTTTTTCAGGTGGAGTGGAGGAGCTCATCTTTGTACCTATACACCAATTAGCCTTCCAAAATAAGGTCATTGTAGCAGTTGAAATGTCTGTATGTTTTCTATTGTGCCACTGGCTTTTGTTGCTGTCCATCTGTCATCTGGGAAGACTTTCAGCCTTCCTGTAGAAAACTCCTTGAGAAAACAGCATCTGATTCCTGCAAATGCATATTTACATACCCAGGAGAGAGCAGAATCTGTGATCTGAGACCCACCCTGTGATTTGAGAACAGGAGCATTCAAAGTTGCCGATGATGTCCTGCTTGCTCTGTCGGGATGCTGTGGCCTCCTTAAGGAAGGGCAGCAGCTCCCTCTGACGGTCTGAGCCTGCAAAGATTTGCATCTCCTGGTAGATTTTTATTCTGCTGATAACAGGAGAAAATTCTACTTGGCAAAGGGCTCCCTCTGCAACTTCAGCTGGATGCACAGTGTGCTCTCTCCCAGCTCACAACTTGTAGATGTGGGAGCACAGTCCCCATCTCTCATCCTGCAGAAGAGACATCAGTTTGCTGCTATTTCAGAGGTTTAGTAGCAATGAAATGAGATACAGATGTGGCACAGCTGCTGAAAGAGCAATGGCATCCTTGGGATGTGGCTAAGCTGTTCCTGCAGAGCTGGAAGTTGTGATAAGGGTGAATGGTGCCCTGGCACTGTTCTTCTATGATCTGGTGACCTTTCTGATGAGGATAATAGCAGGTGGCCACAGCAGCTTCAGATGCTCTTGTGATAACTGTGCTGAGCTGGGTCACCACTTGAGTGGATTATGGGCTTCCAACAGGAGTTCTGGGAAGTCAGAGAAATGGACTGCAGGAGATTTTCTGCCTCTGCTACACAAACAGCAGCAAAACACAGATTTACACCTTGCACAAGCTGATGTTTTTGTTACACAGAATACAAGGCACAGAAAAAGGCTTTGTGATGGAGCTGAGAGTAAAGAATCAGTGGATCCCAGCTGTGGAAATAACCTGTTTGCTTCTTCTCCTCAGGACTCCTACACAATGCCCCTGACTTCCATTCAGTGCTGGCATGTGCACTGTGAAGAATGCTGGCTTCGGACTCTGGTGAGGCTCTTGGCTACTTTCTTGTTGATTTCTAAGCTTTTTCTTCTCTTCTGGGATACTTTTTTTTTCAATCAGCAGAGGGAAAGATGCTTTGTGCTTTACTGTGAACAATCTGAGTACTGTGCATGCAAACTTCCCAAGCCTGGCTGTTCAAACACCCCCCTCTGGCCTTGACCTGAGGAAGTTTCATCTGACTCATCATGACCAAAGGGCAGTCCTGCCCTCTTGCTTTCCCCTCTGCTGCCTTGGGAACAGAGCTCTCTGACAGGGGCAACCTTACCTTCCAGTAATTTCCTGTGGGGCATCCATGCAGAGAGGAAAAGCTGTGAGAGTGGATGCCAAATCCAGTGAGATTTCATGGAATGGGTAGTTTCTGAGAAAGCTAATATACTCCTGAAGCAAAGGGAATCATCTCCAGGGTAGAGGATATGGGAGTGTTTATGAATTTGAATCTGGATTGTTCAGATCATTTGAAATAGCACTTTGCCATTTTCAAGTGTATGCTGTGCTGTTTGGAAGAGTGGGGACTACACTGAACACAGAATAGGTGACTCAGTGCAGTGGCAATTTTTACATGTACTAAAGCACATCAGGTTAAGATTTAAGGTGTTATTACATGGAGTGTTTTCCTTTCCTGTGTTAAAACTGCAGGCTTTATCATCAGCCGTTAATGTCCCCTGTGCAGCTGATTTTTAAGCTTTCATTTTGCTCAAGTTGAGGAGTGGAAAACAGTCAGTTGTGCTTTCTAGCCCCATTAGCAAGATGATACAGTGTTGGGTTGCAAAAAAAGTGTAAGGGAATGTCACTCTTAAAAAAGAGTTCCTGTAAGGCAATACAAAATCTACTTTATAGAACACATTGTGTGCTTGGAATTATGATTAAGCTGATCATACTCCTTTAAATCCTGCCTTTTAAAAGTCTTGTCCAAGGAAAGTTACCAGGACATTGAAGTGCCTGTGGGCCTGAGTACTAATAGCAACTCAATAACTTGGCTATCCCTTGGGCTGTATTTTATAGCTCTTCAGCTACACCCCATCACTATTTAGACTATACAAGCTTTTGTAAACAATTTAGCAGCATGTTGTAAAAGACACTTATGTGGCTACGTAGCTATGAGGTGTTGGGATGGATGTGTGCTCTGCCACCTCTAAGTGGGGAGTAATCTTCTCCTTCAGCAGTGCTGCAAGCAGAGGATAAAACATTAATTTCTTTTTCATTTTCTTTACTCTGAAGTCTTTGTCCTTTCCTCTTCCCAGCAGCCTCAAGTCATCTTTTAAATCCATGGCACTTATTTCAGGCTGTTGGTAGCCTCAGCAGCAACTTAGTTCCATTTCAGGCAGGTCCCTTTGTTTCATGTGTGGCAGTCACTGCTGCCCACGAGGACAGGGACACCCTGCTCCAGGGGTTCAGGGTCTGCCCTGTCTCCCCTGGAACTGTCCATGAGGAAGCAGGGGGGATCCAGCTGGCTGTGTGCCAGCCACACATGGCTTTTCTGCTGACCAGGCAAGTGGGATGGGAACAGCCCAGCCAAACAGAAGTATTAGCACTTGGCAGTTGCATAGGGGAAGCAATTAATAAGTGGCTACTCATGTGTTCCCCAGTCCCAGCCTCTCCCTGCAGCCCCCAATTTATTAAGCCAGGCCTTTTCACAAGGCATGTTTGCACTCCCTCTCCCATCTCAAAAATAACCACCAACCCCAACTCTCATGTTTCTAATGTGGCCATTAAAACGTAGCCCGAAGACAGCAATAAAAACCCTGGAACGCCTTGGTGCTTTTGTGTCTTGATCAAAGTCAATGTGTGTAATCTCGTTAAGACTGCCCTCCTTCCCCCCTCCTTTTTGATGAATTTAATGGCATCCAGCAGCTGGGCTAGGCGTTTCATGCTCACCAACCTGCATTGTTCTAATTAAGGTATCTCCTTTTATTTCGGGCACAAAAGAGACTCTTGTGTTGGGTTTGTTGCTTTTTTTAACAAGCGAGGAGCTGTGGGACAGTGTGTGTGTAATAATCCCTGCCCTACCTTTCCCTGGTGTAAAGCTGGCTCCCATGCCAGCACACATGGAAAGAGGCTTGGCTGGAGCAGAGGGGCAACTTTTCCTTCTGTCCTGCAATAAACTATTAGTTGGAGTTAATAGGAGTTGGGTCAGGTGGGTTGTGTCAGCCTTCCAGCCCCCTCTGAACCTTCTGGAGATACCTGCTCCTGAAAAGTCCACTGTGTCTCCCATGTCCTTGTCATTCATACGCCCAGGAGAGAGAGAATGTGGAATTAGAGTGGGAGAGGGTCAGAGAGAGGGGGGGAGGATCAGGTATTGAACAGGGCCCTGGAACTGAAGACTCAGAGTGCTCAGAGCACTTCTAAACCTCTGCAGGGTGTTGAAGTAAGGGTGAAATTTGTCACCACTCACATCTGTCTGGGGCTAGAGGAGGTTTCATGGGTTTAGAAGGGCTTAAGGTTTAAACATTTTCTAGGGTGTGATGCTACAACAGTCTGAGCAGCTCTAGTATCCTCTGATTTTGGTGGTGTCTAGGGCACTGCTGAGGTTGGATCTTGGATTTCTGCAAATACTATTTGGGGGCTTTTGGCTTTTGTCCAGTTCCAAAATAGAACTGCTCTGTTGCTAAGGGAGAGAGATTTTTAACCACTCTACCAATGGTGGCTGGGCTCTCCAACTTAGGTACCATTACCCTAGAACTCAGTGCATGAAACTGACTCCAGGTTGAGAAGGAAATACTGACCAGAGCAGAGTCCATCTCTGTCCCCTGTCACCATGTTGGGTTAAGGTGAAGGAAGAGCAGAAGGGACCTGCAGATGGCTTCAGAGAACCAGGACTGTGTTAGTCCAGTGCCACAGAGCCAGCAGACTCTGCTGGGTTAGATGGTCCTCATCAGGGTGGGCATGGAGAAAGGGAGGAACTGTCCCAAACACCAGGACAGGGTGACTTGTGTGGTTTACTCTCCTTCCTCTTGCTCTGTGAGTAGAACTGTTCTCCCTGAGAGCTGCAGTCCAGGGGCACTCACTTCCCACAGGACATTATCAGTGGAACCAGAGGGGATGGATTCCTCCTGCACCAGGGGAGGAGTAGACTGGTCATTAGGGATAAATTTTTGACAGAAAGAGTATCCAGAGCCTGGCACAGGCTGCCCAGGGAGGGGGTTGAGTCCCCAGCCCTGGAGGTGTTTCAGGGTCGTTTGGATGTGGGTTTGGGGGACATGGTTTAGAGGTGAACTTTGTAGAGTAGGTTAATGGTTGGACTGGATGACCCCAAGGGGTTTTCCAACCTGAATGATTCTGTGCCATGGGCACAGTGGGAATGGAGACAGGGAGGTGATGCCATGTAATCGTGCCTGGGTTTCTTCCACATTAGCTGTTCTGTCAGCTGGGTTTTTCTGCTGGTGCTGTGTCAAACCACACCAGTGAGCTTGCTGGTTGTCTGGAGCACTCAACACAGTGATGTTTTTCAGTTCCCACCCAACCTGCAGAGAGCCAATTGATATCTTCAAGCTATGCAGAAACTGGGACACAAGCCTGAAGTCAGTTCCCTGGGATCCCTTCTGGAAAGCCCTGAACACTCAAGGGTTCTTTAGAGACAGGAGAGCAGTGGAGTTGCAGGAGGGAGGCTGAACCCAGGCAGCAGGAGCTGGGCTTCCTTGTCCTGAGCATCAGCCATCCTCAGCTGGTTGTTGGACTGCAGCCCTGAGTCACTGGGTGATGGGGGACGTTTGTTTGACCCTCTTCTATCCTTCCCTATTAACTGGTGGGTGAGATTCATATTTTCCTTCTCCTGGGAAGAGTTCTCTGACAGTAAAGATTGGCAGTCTGCTGCAGGGCCTTGCTGATGAGCTTTGGAGCCTCCTTCTTGGAGAACAGGTTTGATCATGTCCATCAGCAGTTGATCAGATTGAGGTGATCTTGCTGAGGGAATGGATCAGCGAGTTCTTGATGTCCCTCTGAGCTGTGCAGGAGCATCACCATTCATGATGTTCTTCTCTGTCTTAGTTTCAGGCTCCAGCAGCCCATGGGGGTGATCTCCACCCCTGGAAGAGGCTCTGTGGAATGGCTGCTCTGCCAGCTGCTTGAACTCCATGAGCTGGGAGCTGGAGGTGCCCCCAGCAGCAGTGGTGAACGGCTGCTTCACCAGGAATTGGCACGTGTGGAGGTGTTGGGGGGAGAAGGGGCTGAGAATGGGATCTGGGAGTTCATTCCACTCCTTCCAGAAGCTGTCTCTTGGTTTGGGCCCTTCCTGACACCTCCCTGCTTTGGTTTTCCTTGCTATAAAACACGCAGGCTCTGAGCCCAGGTCGATGTTTCACTGTGTAGGTGAAGTTGCTTTGTGTGCCCCGTTCTCTGTGCCAGGTAGCATGTTCTCCTTGGAAGTAGCCCATTCTTAGACCCAGAGGACAGCAGGAAGTGCCTCAGTCCTGCCTTTGGAGTTTTCTTGCTTGTGCCAACTTACAGCAGACGTCACACCATTGATTTTGATTTGATTTGATTTTTTAAGAGGCAACTTTAAGGCAGAACAGTCCAATCCCTCCTGGCACCCTGTGAGCCTTAACAACTTCTCAACATCTCAGCTCTCATTAATGTATTTTTAAAACTACCACCCCAAGTGATTAGCCTGTATTGTGGATCAATCACTTGCCAAATTGTAATTAAGAAAGGAGGGGGAAAAATAAAAAATCAACTCCATCCTGGTTCCAGCCCCTTTTCTTTGCTTCGTAACAGCCCTGGAGCAAACTTGGTGCAGCAGAGTTTTATAAACCCCTCAAAACTGGGGTTTATAATGGAAAAGCTGAGGTGGCCTTTACTCCAGCACACGCAGCTATAACACATCAAGGCTTTTCCATGAAGCTATGATGAAAGGAGCAGAAGGACCTGGAAAAAAAAAAAAAAAGAAAAAAAAAGAAAAGAAAGAAAGAAATGGTTGGCAGGTGGGACTTATTATTCCACAGCATTTTTATTTCAAGGGAAAAGTTTAGTAACCCCAGCTGGCAGGTGAGCAGTGGGGGAGCAAATGCTTTTGCATTGTGCCTGTGCCAGGGGGTGTGTGTGTACAAGCTCTCCTCCAAGAGAAAGGGGATCTTAAATGCTACTGCCTGGAAATGTTGTACACCCACATGGAGAAGTCAGATGGAAAGGAACAAGGTTCTAAGTAATTTAGATTAAAAGGCAAAAAAAAAAAGATCAGGACTTAGTTCTGAATGTAACACACATGCTGATGAGTGCAGGGGATGATAGTTTTATTTAAAAAAAAAAAAAGAAAAAAAGAAAAAGGCTTCCCCAAAGGGTCCAAAGTAATTATTTTTGCTTGAACTGTTTAATACCAAATGTAAGTACTGTGGGGACCCAGAGACCTGGGCCTGGCATGTGCAGCCAGCCCACCCAGCATTCAGACCAGGCTGCCAAGGGTCTCTCTGATGCCATTGTTCCCTCCAGTGTACCTGGGCTCCAGAGCTGGAGATGAGCTGCCCTACCCACGTGCAGGTGAAGCAACACCCACCACTGCCCTGAATCAGTCTGTGATCAGCAGCCTCTGCAGAAAATGGGTCAAGCTGCACGTGGTTGAGTTCTGCCTTGCTGGCATTGGCACAGACTTGACCCAGGCTGCCCACGTGCAGCCTTAGGTAGGGAGAGTGGATGCCCCACCCAAACCATCAGCATGTGGTGCTGAAAGCTGATCTCTGGACAGGGATCCAGGGATCCACTCATCTTCCCGTTCCCTGTGGTGTAAAGGAATGGGACACCTGCCCTGGCTTTGCCATGGGAGGGAGGACCAGAGCTGGGGTTGGTTTAATCAGATTTG